>CAUYLG010009433.1:0-19882 GCA_963573385.1 Cacajao melanocephalus
CTCCCCTTCCTGTGTCCATGTGTTCTCATTGTTCAACTCCCACCTATGAGTGAGAACATGCAGTGTTTGATTTTCTGTTCTTGCGTCAGTTTGCTGAGAATGATGGTTTCCAGGTTCATCCATGTCCCTACAAAGGACACGAACTCATCGTTTCTTATGGCTGCATACTATTCCATGGTGCATATGTGCCACATTTTCCCTGTCCAGTCTATCATCAATGGGCATTTGGGTTGGTTCCAGGTCTTTGCTGTTGTAAACAGTGCTGCAATGAACATTCATGTGCATGCGTCCTTATAGTAGAACGATTTATAATCCTTTGGATATATACCCAGTAATGGAACTGCTGGGTCAAATGGAATTTCTATTTCTAGGTCCTTGAGGATGGTTGAACTAGTTTACACTCCCACCAACAGTGTAAAAGTGTTCCTATTTCTCCACATCCTTTCCAGCATCTGTTGTCTCCCGATTTTTTAATGATTGCCATTCTAACTGGTGTGAGATGGTATCTCAATGTAGTTTTGATTTGCATTTCTCTAATGACCAGTGATGATGAGCATTTTTTCATATGTTTGTTGCCCTCATGTATGTCTTCTTTTGTAAAGTGTCTGTTCATATCCTTTGCCCACTTTTGAATGGGTTTATTTGTTTTTTTCTTGTAAATCTGTTTTAGTTCTTTGTAGATTCTGGATATTAGCCCTTTGTCAGATGGGTAGACTGCAAAAATTTTTTCCTATTCTGTTGGTTGTCGATTCACTCTAATGACTGTTTCTTTTGCTGTGCAGAAGCTGTGGAGTTTGATTAGGTCCCATTTGTCTATTTTGGCTTTTGTTGCCAATGCTTTAGGTGTTTTGGTTATGAAGTCCTTGCCTACACCTATGTCCAGAATGGTTTTGCCTAGGTAAAAAACACATGTTATATGAATCCAATGACATGAAATGCCTAGAATAAACAAATCCATAGAAACAAAAAATAAGATTAGTGACCACAGGGAGCTGGAGAGAAGGAGGGAATGGGTATAGGGTTTCTTTTTGGGGCAATGAAAATATTCAAGAATTAGATAGTTGTGATGGTTGCACAACTTTGTAAATATACAAAAAATGTGAAATTGTACAATTTAAAACAATGTATTTTTCTGTATGTAAGTTATATTTCAATTTAAAAAATAGTCGCATGTGACTAGTAGCTATGGTATTGAACAGCACAGGTCAAGATCAGACTTGGAAATTCCTTTCCCTTTGTCAGTGAATAAGATCCCAGTTTTGGCCAATGACATGTACAAGGGAGAGTTGTCGCATTCTCCTAGGAAAAGCTTCCTCACTTAGAAGGAGACATGGTAAGATGTGTCCCTTACAAGGAGGTACAGAAAGAGACATGATAGAGATTAGCTATTTTTCCTACATTCTCTTCATTCTTTTCCCTGTGGTGTACAGGACATGCAGCTTAGAACCTGTGATGCCATCCACAGTCCATGAGGAGCCAGGCGAACATACCCATATATATACATACCCATATATGTATATGTATGTACCCTATACCTATATATACATATATAGATGTGTATATATACATATTTTGGCTATTTATTTTATTTATTTATTGTTAATTTCTTTTTCTTCAACTTTTATTTTAAGTTCCTAGGTACATGTGCAGGATGTGCAGGTTCATTATACAGGTGAGTGTGTGGCATGGTGGTTTGCTTCACAGATCAACCTATCACCCGGGTATTAAACATAGCATGCATTAGCTATTCTTCCTGATGCTTCCCCTCCTCCCACCCCATGCCCCCAACAGGCCCCAGTGTGTGTTGCTCTCCTTCTTGTGTCCATGTATTCTCACAGTTCAGATCCCACTTATAAGTGAGAACGTGAGGTGTCTGGTTTCCCATTTCTGCATCAGTATGCTGAGGATAACAGCTTCCAGCCCCATCTGTGTTCCTGCAAAGGACGTGATCTTGTTCATTTTTATGGCTGCATAGCATTCCATGTTGTATATGTACCACATTTTCTTTATCTAGTCTATCATTGATGGACATTTGGGTTGATTCTATGGTTTTGATATTGTGAATGGTGCTGCAATGAACATGCACATTCATGCATCTTTATAATAGAATATATTCCTTTGGATATATATAATTTTATGTATTTATTATTTTTTAAATTTTATTTCAGTAGCTTTAGGGATACACATAGTTGTTGTTACATGGATGAATTTTGTCATGGTGAAGTCTGGGCTTTTAGTGTACTCATCACCCGAACAGTGTGAATTGTACCCAATAGGTGATTTTTCATCCCTCACTTCCCTCCCACCCTCCCCTGTTCTGAGGCTCCAATTTCTATTCTATTGCTTTGTCTGCTTTTATGTTCCCATAGCTTAGCTCCCACTTATAAGTGAGAATGTATGATATTTGGTTTTCTCTTCCTGAGTTCCTTCATTTAGGATAATGGCCTCCAGTTCTAACCAAGTTGCTTCAAATGATATTATTTCATTCCTTTTTATGGCTTAAGAGTATTCTGTTATATATCTATATCTATCTCATCTATCTAACTATCTGTTTATCTATCTATCTGCCTATGCACCACAATTTTTTAAATCTATTCATTGGTTGATGGGCATTTAGGTTGATTCCATGTCTTTGCAGTTGTGAGTTGTGCTGAAAACATACATGTGCAGCTGTCTTTTTTGCATAATGATTTCTTTCCTTTAGGTAGATACCCAGTAGTGGGATTGCTGGATTGAATGGTAGGATTGAATGGCAGATCTACTTTTAGCTCTTTGTGAAATCTCCACACTGTTTTTCCATAGAGATTGTACTAATTTACATTTCCACCAACAGTGGATAAACATTTCCTTTTCACCACATTCATGCCAATATCTGGCTATTTTTGTTTTTATTTTATTTTATTTTATTTTATTTTACTTTTTAATAATGGCCATGCTGACTCAGGTAAGGTTGTATCTTATTGTGGAAACCTATGTATATTGAGGATGGCAGAGGGGAAGATGGAAAACATGTGGGGTTTTGATGGCATTGTTGAGCCCAGTCTCATAGTTTACCCGAGGCCTTCCTTATATCTCCACCAGATATTCATTTATTTGAGATTATAAATTGTCCCGTTATTCAAGCCATTTTGAGTCAATTTCTTGCTGCTGAAAACATCTGAACTGATACAGTTATATTCCCTCATTGCACCACTCTTCATTATCATTCTCCTCCTCCTTCTCTTCCT
Organism: Cacajao melanocephalus; assembly: GCA_963573385.1. Classification (NCBI taxonomy): domain Eukaryota; kingdom Metazoa; phylum Chordata; class Mammalia; order Primates; family Pitheciidae; genus Cacajao; species Cacajao melanocephalus. The sequence goes on from CAUYLG010009433.1 coordinate 3,228, forward strand.
CATATTTTTCCTGGAATTTCCCAAGGTGCTATTTTACATTGGGTGCAAACTTCAGCACCGATATAGGAATTTCTGAGACTGTGTGCTTGACTGCTAGGTGAGGAGGATTTCTCCCTCGTGGGTTTCTCTCTCCTCCTTAAGTGACTGCTGGAGAGATCATTCTATTACTAAACAGCATTTTCACAGCACTTTGCAGCTTTCAGATGTCCAGCACATCATCCTTTATCTCATTTAATGCTCATTACAACCTAGTAACATGGTTAGAGCTGGGACTTTTACCCTATTTCGAGCATGAGGGAGGTGAGCTTTGGATGGAAGTGATTTGCCCCAGGTCATCCAGGAGGTGATGGGGAAGCAGACAGTCAAACCCAGGTCTTCTGACTTCTGTTTCAGTACCTCTAAGCACAACAGCTTCCTTGGAACAGACATCCATCGGGTAGTGGTGCGAGATTCACATTCATTTCTCTTCTCCTTTCCAGCAAGGAGGGACACAGTGGAATCTGCAGTCATGATTTAGAAGTATGTACTGGCTGTCCTACCTTCTTCCTGCCGTTTGCCAATTCCATGACCAATGGGGTCTGCTTTGGGGCTCGGCAAGGCAGAAAACATCTTGATGACCACATGCCAGAAGGCAGACTTAAAGTCTTAAATATTTGTCTTCTTGGGTTATAGAAGAAACCTTGTCTCCTGGCCTCTAACCCTGAGGCAATAGAGTGACCTGATAGGTAGGTGGATTTTGGTGCTGCCCTGAATATCTTTTACATTTGAAAGACAGAAGGCTGGGTGTAATTAGGCTGGTTCAGGGTAGCTCATTAACCCACACCTGCAGCAGGTATGAGGAGAAGTCCTACGAAAGCAATAGTTCCAGTCTGGTTCCCACAGTAACTCTGGCTCTTGAAGGAAACTGGGAAAAGAGCCTGGTGCCTGCTCAGCTCATTCCACTTTCCCAAATCAGCTGTCTTCAAGTCCCATATGTAACCCACATGCCTAGCAAATGAAGATGGCATTATTGCCTGTCTTACTGAGAAAATGCAAAACACCAGCTGTTAGACATTTCCCAGCAAAAGTTCTTGGAGAATGTGGTATGGGATAGCAGGAGGACATCAACTTCACTATCATCGTCCTCAGCATCATCATAATATCATCTCCATCAGCATCAACAACAGCACCCAGAATAGCAGGAAGTGACATTACCACCATGTTAGGTGTGCTGTGATGCACTTTACACACACCATCTCATTTTACTTCTCACAATATCCCCATGAAATAGGTTCTGATATGATTTCCAATTTACAGAGGAGGAAACTGAGGCACAGAACATTAAGTGGCCTATCTAGAGTCACAAACGCAGAACCCAGGAATGGATCCCAGGCTTCTCTGACCCTGAGCCTAAGTGTTACAGTGCTTCTCTAGATGGCAGAAACATTCAACCATTGATCATTTGATCAGTCAATCAACAGGATCAAATTCTAATCCCTGTGCAATTGCAGTCATTCCTCAGTATATTCAGGGGACTGGTTCCAAGATCACTTGTCTATATCCAAATCCTAGCATGCTCAAGACCTGCCGCTGGCCTTGCAGAACTGCATGTAGAAAAATCTGCCCTCCGTATATGTGGGTGTATTAATCTGTCCTCATGCTGCTAATAAAGACATACCTGAGACTGGGTAGTTTATAAAGGAAAGAGATTTAATGGACTCACAGTTCCACATGGCTGGGGAGGCCTCACAATCATAGTAGAAGGCAAAGAGGAGCAAGTCACTTCTTACACGGTTAGTGGCAGGCAAAGAGAGAGAGCTTGTGCAGGGGAACTCCTCTCTATAAAACCATCAGATCTCAGGAGACTTATTTACTATCATGAGAACAGCATGGGAAAAACCCACCCCCATGATTCAGTGACCTCCCGTTGGGTCCCTCCCACAACACATGGGAATTGTGAGAGCTACAATTCAAGATGAGATTTGGGTGGGGACACAGCCAAACCATATCAGCAGATTTCACATCCAGGGAGTACTGTATTTTCATCCAATTTGCTTAAAAAACATCCACTTGTAAGTGGTCCCATGCAGTTCAAGCCTAAGTTGTTCGACTCTTGCTCAGTTCTAATCTTTAATGCTTATGATTAGAAATGAAAATGTGAATGAAAAACTGCGTTTGTTTATTTATTTATTTATTTATTTATCTATTTTGCAGGACGGCATGGAAAACAGGAACACTGCTAGGACTATCACTAGGGTTAGATGAGACAACTGAGAATCCAAGAAGAACTGTTTAAAATGGACCCTGGAGAATGAAGCAGTGAAGAGTAGGGGCTTTCCTCTCCCAGAGGGAAGAACTGGGGCCAAGCTCACCTTCTCATGGAGTGCGTGGGTTTCTCGTCCCAGAAAAATGAGTTTTGCCCAAGCTCAACTTTCCAGGGCCTTTCCCAGATGACTCCAGAATGCCTGATGTCAGGTTGTATTTTTACTTTGTTAAGGCTGCTGCCTTACTTACCCTATGAGAAAGGAGAGTAATTATTGGAGTGAGATCTTTCCCCAGAGCATAATCCCACAGAGGGTCCACTGAGCACATGGGCCTTGGCACACCTGTCTTTGAGGGTGGTAAGAAGATGACACAGCCAGGTGCGGTGGCTCACGCCTGTAATCCCAGCACTTTGGGAGGCCGAGGCAGGTGGATCACGAGGTCAGGAGTTCAATACCAGCCCGGCCAAGATAGTGAAACCCCGTCTCTACTAAAAATACAAAAAATTAGCTGGGTGTGGTGGCAGGTGCCTGTAATCTCAACTACTCAGGAGGCTGAGGCAGAGAATTGCTTGAACCTGAGAGGTGGAAGTTGCAGTGAGACGAGATCATGCTACTGCACTGCAGCCTTGGTGACAGAGCAAGCCTCTGTCTAAAAAAAAAAAAAAAGAGGCTGACACATCTTGTCCCCTTTTTCGGATCTTGGTTTTGTCATCTCCAATAAAGCCATTCTGCATGATGCTGTGCAAAATTCATCACAAGCCCTGGCACCTGACAGATGGCAACCAGAGTGACCCACCTTAGGGACAGTGACATGGCTGACATCTTCTAGCACAGTGCTGGGCACAGAGACACCCGTAATGGCTGCCACCTGCCACATTGTCATTGAGATCATGATTGTTGTCTTCACCGTGAGTGTGGCCATCACTTATCTGTTTCAGCCAAGCATTGCACATGCCCTTCCTTCTGCCCTTCCATCTTGGAGATCCCTGCAGCATGGAAGGCAGGGCACTTTAAGAAACCAGCCTCATATTTCAGTGCTGCATCAAAGAAATGTCAGAGGCTGAGTCTGCTCCGGAATGTAATGTGTCCTGTCAATCAGCCCTCAGACCGAAGACCTGCAAGGTCCATTGACGGAGGCTCAAGAAGATTTATTTTGTCTCATTTAATTGCCCTTTTTGCTTTGTAAACATAAAGGTTGCAGCTTATAGCCTGACAGCTAGAGTAGCCTTTTTCTTATCAGAGAAAAAAAAATGACATTTGGATTTTAGAAAACGTTTCTCTCACTCTTCAATAGCAGTCCACCCCAATTTCCCCTTGCCTAGTGCAAGGACCTGGAGGTTTGTTCAGAAAGACCCCAGCACTGGAGTTAGATGGGCTCCCATGATCTCAGGCAAGTGGCCATTCCTCTCTGGCATCAATTTCTTCTTCTTTTAAATGGGGATGGCAATAAGACTCACTTCAAAGGTTGCTGTGAAAATTCACTGGGAGTGAATTGAGAGTCAGAGCTAGGAGCTGGAACTTCTGGGTTCAAATCCCAGCTCTGCCACTTACTCATCACATGATATCACCTCTCTAAGCCTCATCTTCCTTCTCTGTCAAATGGGAATGACAGTAATGGCACCTAGTGCACAAGGTTATTAGGAGCAGTAAATGAGTGAGTTAATATGTGTAAATATTTTGGAATGGTGTACGGGCTGCTTAATGGGAGCTTTTATTTTATTTTTATTTTTTTGAGACAGAGTCTTGTCACCCAGGCTGGAGTGCAGTGGCATGCTCTTGTCTCACTGCAACCTCCGCCTCCTGGGTTCAAGTGATTCTCCTGCCTCAGCCTCCCAAGTAGCTGGGACTACATGTGTCCACCACCATGCCTGGGTAATTTTCATGTGTTTTTAGTAGAGATGGGGTTTCACCATGTTGGTGAGGCTGGTCTTGAACTCCTGACCTCAAATGATCTGCCTGCCTCAGTCTCCCAAAGTGCTGGGATTATAGGTGTGAGCCACAGGAGAGCTTTCACGTGATCATGTGCTGTGTGCTCAGTTCATGCCTGGCCTGAAAAGGAGGTAGCTGTTGTTATTTACAAAGTAACTCCTCAAGGAATGCTTTCTGTACTGCCTTTTAATAATTTGGGGATTTCCTATAAAATGCAGATTTCTGGTTGCTTGTGAGAAGCTGGAAGCTCTCTAGCGTCTAGAACCACATTCCTCCAAGGTAACAATTGCTGTGCTGAGTGGTGAGGCCTGCCAATTACCCTCAGACCAGTGAGGATTCCTTTTCTTATCTTCCAGCCACAGAACCCTGAGAGGGGATCTTGCTCCTAGAGGCTGAGGCCGCTAGAGCCCTTCTTTTCTCCCAAGAAGTTCATCTAGCGTCAAAATTAAGAAATGCACCAACTTGTCATTGAGTTATTTTTCCAGCCTTAACTGGGACAGGGCTATGTCCTTGGCTACAGGTTTCAGAGCAACCCCACTACCCTTGGGCCACACGAGGCCTGCTGAATTCCAAAATACTCAACCCAGAAATTCAGAGCAAAAAGCACCTGAAGTTAAATAAATAAATTAAAAATAAATAAATAAAAACCAGAATTTTCATGTTGCTGCTTTTCAAATATCCCAAATGCTAGCCATTCTCACTTGGTTTAATCACTAGGTGATTTAAGTCTTTAGAGTGCCTGCATGTTTACATGAGACTTAATAATATGCTTTTCATTTTGAATGCAGGGAAAGTTGTAACCCTTTCAAATATTTTCTCCGTCAGTTGCTCCTCTCTGTAAGCTGCTCACCACGACTTTGCTTTTCTGGTCTGTATTGTCTAGTTGGAAACATTAACTCTATCACGTAACCATCTGTAAGGAAATATCCAACAATTTCAATCTACAGAAATCAGTTCTATGATTCATTTCCACCTTTCAAAAAGGGGAGATTTTGCTTTGCAAAAAAGATCTAAAAAGTTGTGGCAGGTGCTAGGTCAGTAACATCAATAAATGAAAAGGGCTGAGTGTGGGTAACAGGGAGTGGTGAGGAGTGTGGCAAGCTGAAGACAACACACACGATGTAGAAAAGGCAGCTGAAACTCAGCTCTGGTCAAGGGTTGCCAAGCAGGAATTGAAACTTTGTGTTAACAGGCAGTCTAATTTTTAAAGAAAGTTGAGAACTCTCGATTTTTATCAGTAATTGTTCAATTTTAAAATATTGACATGTGCTAAAAAATAAAAGAAAAAACCCAACTCCATTAGCCAAGCAAAACACATCTATGAGATCAGTTGGGCTTAGATATGCAACCTCTTCAGTGCAGAATATTAGTAATATGTTTGGGGTGTGGAGTCAGAAGGCCCAGGGGTTGGCTCCGAGCTTTGCCACTAGCTGATTGTCAGCGTCGTTTAAATTCTCTGAACTTCAATTTCTTCATCACTAATATGGAGACACGACTCTTTGTCTGAAAGAGTTATTGTTAAAGATTAAATGAAGAAATTCTTATGCAAATCTTGGTGCACTGCCAGCACATCGTAAATGCTCAGGAAATAAATGGTGGCTGTAAGAGGTTTCCTATGTAAGAAGCACATGATTTTTTACTGGTGATGGTCAAATAGCTTTTCACCACAGGCAGACCAGCAGATCTGTGGCCAACCAAAATGTGAATGTGATTTGATTGCAGTCGTTACCAGCTCTTTTTTCCCCTCCCTGTTCTAAAATTGGTTTCTCCAGGGCTGAGCCCACTGACCCCACAGAGTGTAGCTCCGGCTTCCATTCTCCCACCATTCACTCAGCAGAGAAATGCAAACATTGCCGTTTCCTGTGCACTCAGCTTGGCTGCAAATGCATTCAGCAATGACCAAATGGGGGGCAGTGTGGCGTCACATACTGAGTCAAAGAGACCCTGGACAGGGCCTGCTGGTTGCCAAGTCTTTCCTTGGCACAAAATGAGCAGTCAGCAGAAGGTGTTTTATACACTGCCCCGAATCCCTGTGAATTAGCCTGCTATTAGCATGAAAAATATTAAGCAATAAACAGTTGTGATATTTAACACTCTCTACAGAGTCCTATTGCCACAGGCATAACCACTGCAGACTGTGTTAATGAGCAAGGGGAAGCCATGCAGCAGGAAGGGACGGGGCTGGCTGTGGCATACGCAGGCTCTCAGCACCTCACATACAAAATGTGCGAGGTGGAAGATGCTTGTGTACACAGACATGCCTCTGCTTGGGCACACACACATGCAAGCACAAGCCTGTGTACATACACGCACATGTCCACATGCAGATACACACACAGTAAATACTTATGAACATGTGCAATGCACCCAGGAGCCTGAACACACGTGCGCCACATTCACATGTGCACACACTCAGACATCCAACCCATCTTGTACCATAGACCCAAATACGAGTCTCTTCACTCACAGGCATACACAAATACGCACTCTTCAGCCTGGAGAGCCGTCAGCCCCAGATGCTCTCAGGCTGTTGGTCCCCAGGAAAGACCACTCTGTTGTATGAGCTGGGTGTCTGCCTCTCAACTACCTTCAGCGCCACCTGGGTTGGGGTCTCCCAACTGAGATGGTTCTTGTTTGCAAGTACGGATCCAGAAGCCTCCAAGAAATAGTTCACCAAGATGGAGCTGTCCTTGCTTACCTAGCTTTGTGAAATGAAGAAGGGGGAAGATGTTGAGAGACATTAGGTTTGCCCTGCCCCCATGGCTCCTTTGTGGAGAATACCTTTTGGGTTGTGATTGGTGGTGGACGGGTGGCAGCTGCCTTCTTGGTATATTCTTGGGTTGTATGTGTGTGTAGAACACCTGTGCATTGATAGGAATCACCTCTCAAGGAGCAAATAGACGCGTGGATGGGAATCTTCTCAGAGCCTTCAGCCTGGAGAGCTGTCAGCCTCAGAGGCTCTCAGGCTGATGGTTCACCAGGATGGACCACTCTGTTGTGCTATCTGGGTGTCTGCCCCTCAAATACCTTCAGTGCTTTCTGGGTAGGGGTCTCCTGACCAAGCTAGTACTTGGTACAAGACTCTGTCTCAAAACATAAAAATTAAAATAAAATAATAAAAAAATAAAAAAATGCACATACACACAACTAAAAACTGATCCCCCAATGACGGCTATACTGGTTTGATCTGATCTGATAACAGAACTTATGTTCTGTCCTTGTAGTGTAGAGATTTGGTCAAAGGATGACTTCACTTAGTGATCACTAACCCTGATGGCAGCTTCACGTGATGGATTTTTACAAGATTCGGCTGCAACAGAGTAGTGGCTACGTAGAACCAGGGATACAGATATTTAGGCTAAAAGAGTATGAGCAACCAGTGGACTTTTAAGGAGTCGTTTATATGGCTGGAGACAGTACAGATGCTAATGGTCTTGTTTCCCTGAGACCCTAATCAGCGGGAGGGTTCAAAAACTTTCCATGACCCCCTCCTGCCTTAGGATCGAGTCTAGACTCATGCGTTCTGTACTGATCTTCTGTCAGCCTTAGTTTTGACTTTTCTCAGTTACTCTTAACTATGCCTGCGAGGCTCCAAGTATCCTGAGCAATTTGCTTAAAAACAAAAATAAATCTAGGCTCAGTGGCTCATGCCGGTAATCCCAGCACTTTGGGAGGCTGAAGTGGGTGAATCATTTTAGGTCAGGAGTTCGAGACCAGCCTGGAAAACATGGTGAAACCCATCTCTACTAAAAATACAAATATTATCTCAATGTGGTGGTGTGTGCCTATAATCCCAGCTATTTGGGAGGCTGAGGTATGAGAATCCCTTGAACCCTGGAGGTAGAGGTTGCAGTGAGCAAAGATCATGCCATTGCACTCCAGGGTGCGTGACAAGAGCAAGACTCCATCTCAAAAAGCAAACAAGCAAACAGACACAAATTACCTCATTCCTTTTTTCCTTGGGTCTTTGCACATACTCTGATATCTTCCCAGAAAGCTCTTTTCCTGCCTTCTCTCTCTCTCTCTCTTTTTTTATTTTTATTTTTGAGACAGGGTCTCACTCTGTGGCCCAGGCTGGACTGCAGTGACCCGATCTCTGTTCACTGCAACCTCCACTTCCCAGGTTCAAGTGATTATCCTGCCTCAGCCTCTTGAGTAGTTGAGACTACAGGCATACTCCACTACGCCCAGTTCATTTTTGTATTTTTAGTAGAGATGAGGTTTCACCATGTTGGCCAGGCTGATCTCGAACTCCTGAACTCAAAGTGATCCACTTGCCTAGGCCTCCCAAAGTCCTGTGATTACAGGTGTGAGCCACTGTGCCTGGCCATCCCTTCTCATTTCAAAACCCAACAGAAATGTCACTTCTGGGAATACTTCTATTTAAGTCAGCAGACAAAATCCATTAATCCATTGTGAGCCTACTATGTGCTAGGCACTGTGTTTGGGGTTCATGATCTTGAACTTCTGGACTCAAGTGATCTTTCCACCTCAGCCTCCCAAAGTGCTGGGATGACACGTGTGAGCCACTGCACCTGGCCAGTTGTGTGAGGGATTTAAAGACAGATGTAATCTAGTCCAGGCTCATGTGGAATCCCGGGAATTAGCTACCATGACTAACTCCGTGTTCCGAAAGCACCCTGCGCACAGTGCCTTGTGGTAACTTTCACTATTGTAGTGTGCAACTATTTTCGTGTCTGCGTTTTTTCCTAAAGAACCAGCTGTTGCTTTTTCCTCTTCCCCTCCTCCTCTTTCTGCTCCTCCTCCCCCCTTCGTCTCCTCCCCTTCTTCTCCTCCTCCTCCTTCTCCTTCTCCTCCCCCTCTTCTCTTCCTCCTTCTCCTTCTTTTTCTTCTTTTTTTTTAATTGTAGACTCAGGGGTTACATGTGAAGGTCTGTTACATAGGTATATTGAGTGATGCTGAGGTTTGGGCTTCTTGATCCTATCACTCAAATAGTGAACATAGTACCTGATAGGTATTTTATCTCTTTCCTCCCTCCCTACTTCTGGGATCCTCAGTGTCTATTATTCCCATCTTTGTGTCCATGTGTACTCAATCTTTAGCTCCCTCTTATAATTGAGAATTCGTGGTATTTGGTTTTCTGTTTCTGTGTTAATTTGCTTAGGATAATGGCTTCTAGCTATATCCATGTTGCTGCAAAGGACGTAATTTATTCTTTTCTGTGACTGCATAGTATTCCACACTGCATGTATACCACATTGTACCTACCCAATACACCATTGTTGGGCACCGGGGTTCATTTCACACCTTTGCTATTGTGAGCGGTCCTGTGGTAGACATGGGAGTGCAGATGTCTTTTTGGTAGAATGATTCATTTTCCTTTGTTCTGACTGTGGTGGGAATGGGATCACCGGGTGGAATGGTAATTCCATTTTGAGTTCTTTGAGAAACCTCCAAACTGCTTTCCACAGGGGCTGAACTCATTCGCATTCCCACCAACAGTGTATAAGTGTTCCCTTTTCTCTGCAACCTTGTCAGCATCTGTTATTTTTTGACTTTTTGATAGTAACCATTCTTACTGGTGTGAGATGGTGGCTCATTGTGGTTTTGATTTGCATCTCAAGAATGAGCTCCTTCAAGTCTGAAGCTGTGCCTTTTATGTTGCTGTGTCACCCGTGCTCAGCACAGTGCTTGACCTAATGTAGACAGCTGATGGGCTCTCATCAAGTAAAGTAAGAAATCTACTGTAGTAAAATGCAAATGATAGTAGCCAGCAATGAACTGTAAGTAGATTTGTTGGTGTAAAATGAAGGAGGGAGGGTGGATGTGATCTCATGAGACATTTTAAGTGCTATGTGAGATAGCTCTGATTAGTGAGACAAGAGACAGCCACCTGCAGAGTGTTTTCACTCCTGCAATGACAAGGCTTCCATAAGTCAAGAACACGTTTAAGGCCAGCCTGAAGCAGGGCAGTGAGAGTGGGGATGGAGAGAAATGGACTCCAACCAAGAGGGGTCAAGACAGGGGACAGTGTTGGGTAGGGTTAGATAGAGAATAATAGGATAGCTGTGTCACTGCTTAGATCACCCACTGAGTAGAGGTACCATTCCCTGAGATGGGGATGATGGGAGGAGATTTGAGAAGGAGAGGCTCGTTCAGAGAGGAGGATTCGTGCAAGTGCTTCAGTAGGAAGCAAACCCAGGAAACACTAGCAGGGAAGTGGGGCAGTAGGACAGGGAGGGGAAGGAGAATGTGCCATGGTGCAGCAAGGCAAAAGATCTGTGGCTTAGACCTTCAGGGCAGCCCTGGGGACAGCGCAGGTCACACCCTAGAGCTATCTCTATCGTGGGCATGAGGCCTGAAGTATTTATATTCCTGCAGCTAGCAGTCATTGGTTAAAAACTCTCCCCAGTGGGGACATAAATCCCCAGGCACTCTGGCCCTATGCCCATCCAGGAATAGTGGTTTCCAGCAGCCTGTGTGCAGCCAACCCTCTGACAAAGCAACAAGGGGCTGCCGGTTGGGAGTGGAAACCGCAGGAGCTTGGCAGCACGAAGCCGGTCAGGAGACCGAGGCGGTGGACAGAGTTACACGGTAGCAGGGTTGAGAGTTTGGTTTGGGCCGTACTGAGTTCGCGTTACATGGGGATGGATTCTCTGAGTGCAGATTCGTATTAGTAAGTTGGTGTATGAGGCTGTTCTTGCATGGCTATAAAGAAATACCTGAAGCTGGGCCATTTATAAAGAAAGGAGGTTTCATTGGCTCATGAAGGCTTTCATTCTGCAGGCTGCACATGCAAGGCATCAGCATCTGCTTGGCATCTGGGGAGGCCTCAGGGAGCTTTGACCCCTGGCAGAAGGCAAAGGGGGAGCAGGCAGGTCACATGGGAAAGCAGGAGCAAGAGTGGGTGGGAAGTGCCCCACACTTTGAAATGATTGGATCTTGGCTGGACGCGGTGGCTCACAGCTGTAATCCCAGCACTTTGGGAGGCCGAGGTAGGTGGATCATTTGAGATCAGGAGTTCGAGACAAGCCTGGCCAACATGGTGAAACCCCATCTCTACTCAAAATACAAAAAAAAAAAAAAAAAACCTTAGCCGGCGTGGTGGCACATGCCTTTAGTCCCAGCTACTGGGGAGGCTGAGGCAGGAGAGTTGCTTGAACCTGGGAGGTGGAGGTTGCAGTGAGCCGAGATGGTGCCACTGCACTCCAGCCTGGGCAACAGCAAGACTCCCTCTCAACAATAACAAAAAGAAATGACCGTATCTCCCGAGAACTCACTCACTGTTGCTAGGACAGCACCAGGCCATGAGAGATTCAATTCTGTGATAAAAACACCTCCCACCAGGCCCCACATCCAACATCGGGGATTACATCTCAACATGAGATTTAGGTGGGGACAAATATCCAAACTGTACCAGTGGGTTAGACATTCATTCAATCAATCCATCAATATCACAGTGCGCCCTGTGCCTCATTCTGTTACTGGCAACGAGGCTCCTAGCAGGTAAAGTCTCGGCCCTCATGGAATACCCACTCTCATGGCACAGATAATAAACAGCTGAATTCTAACATGTCAGGTAGTGATGAGTGCCAGGGAGGAAATGAAAACAAACAAAACAGAGGAAGGGGATGGTGAGTGAGGGGGTGAGCTGGAATTTGCCTAAGTTGTCTTTAAGGAGGTGACATTTGAATTGTGACATGAATGGAGGGAGCCAGCTATGCCGGCATCTGGGGGAAGAGCATTCCAGGCAAAAGGGGCCAAGAGAGAAACAGGCGTGGATTGACTGCAGGATGGCAGGAAGGCCTGTGTGGCAGAGAGGAAGTCAGAGGCCGGGACACAAAGTGTGAGCACCTTGGCCGTGAGCTTTGTCCTGATTGTAATGGGTAGCCACTGACGGTCCATATTTACGCATTTAAAATGTATTTAGCTTTTAACTGGCAAATAATAATTGTATATATTTGGGGCACACTGTGATGTTTTGATACGTATTCACATGGCAGAATGATTTAATCATGCTAATTAACATACATGACATCTCATTTACTTACAATTGTTTTGTAATGAGAACATTTAAAATTTACTCTTTTAGCAAATTAAAATATATAATACATGATTATTGATTATATCACTATTCTGTATAATGCTGTTCACTGCAGCAGTATTCTGTTGATGAACAAATAAAGGAAATGTATATCCACAAAGGAACACTATTTAGTCCTCAAAATGGAGGAAATTCTGTCATTTGGAACAACACGGCTAATCCTAGAGCTAAGTGAAATAGGCCACGCACAGAGAGAGAAATACTGCATGATTCCACTTACCTGTGGAATCTAAAAAAGTCAGACTCACCGAAGCAGAGAGTGGAATGATAGGTACCAGAGGTTGTGGGGAAGGAGTGGATGAGAAAAGGAAAGAGGTTGGTTATTTTTTTTTTTAAAAAGAAGTGTGCTTAGATTTAGGTTTTATTTTTTATTTTATTTTTTAAAATTGATAACTTTTGTAGAAATGTATGAGGCACATATGATATTTTGTTATGTACACAGAATGTGTAATGATCAAGTCGGGGTATTTAGGATATCTATCATCTTGATATTTTCATATTTTTATACATTTGTATATACTTAAAAATTGTGTATTTTTAAATAGCTAGGAAAAAAAAGACTTGAAATGTTCCCAACACATAGAAATGACAAATATCAAGATGATAGATATCCTAACATTAGAGTCACCCTACTCTGCTGTCAAACATTAGAACTTATTTCTTCGATTTTTTTTCTTTATCTTTTTTTTAATTATACTTTAAGTTCTGGGATACATGTGCAGATCGTACAGGTCTGTTACATAGGTATACATGTGCCATGGTGCTGCTTTGCTACATTCATCGCCCCGTCATCTACATTAGGTATTTCTCCTAATGCTATCCCTCCCCAATCCCGGCATCCCTTGCTATTCCTGCCCTAGCCCCCCACCCCCCATGCCCCGGTGGGTGATGTTCCCCTCCCTGTGTCGATGTGTTCTCATTGTTCAACACCCACTTACGAGTGGGAACATGCAGTGTTTGGTTATATTTATTGCAGCACTATTCACAATAGCAAAGATACAGAATCAACTTATGTGTCTATCAATAGTTGTGTGGATAAAGAAAAGGTATATGTATATATACACAATGGAATACTATTCAGCCATAAAAAAGCATGAAATCCTGTCATTTGCAGCAACATGGATGGAACTAGAGGTTAGTATGGGAAGTGAAATGAGCCACGCACAAAGAGATAGATATTGCCTGCTCTGATTCATCTGTAGGAGCTCCAAACGTTAACGTCATGGAGATGGAGAGTAGAATGATAGTGGCCAAGGCTGAAAGGGTGTGCATGTGGTGGGGCGCTGGGGAAGTGGGGGATAAAGAGAGATTCACAGGTGGTTTTGAATAAAGGGGCGATATGATTCACATTTCTACCTTTTTAGAAGGTTACAACAGAAAACAAAGAGTGGAGGCCATGAGTCCAATTAGGAGCCTATTGCTGGTGATTTGGAAGTAGCAGTGAAGGTGATGGGAGGTGGGAAGATTCAGGATGTGGTTTGCTTGTAGACCCAGCAGACCTGGCTGCAGTATTGCATGCAGACTGTAAAAACAGGGAGGAGTCAGGGATGAGTCTTGGCTCTGAGCAATGGGGTGAAGGGGGTGTCTACTGAGGTGGGAAATCTGTTGGAGAAATAGGTTTGGGGAATCATATCAAGTTCCCTTTTGGTTATGATAACTGGGAGGCATCCAGGTGGAGATAAGCAGGCCATGGCATGTGGAAGTGTGGACTTCAGGGAGGAAGTTGAGAATCATTCGTTGGTAGATAATCTTTGAAGACACAGGGCTTAGAGAGATCACCTAGGCAGTGAGTGTAGAAGGGAGGTCTGAGAAGCAAATGCTAGGGTGTTCCAATACGTAGTATCAGGAAGGAGAAGGCAAAGCTTGCAAAGAAGGCAGAGACAGAGAAGCTTTGAGCAGGAGGAAAGCCAGGAGCATGGTGTCCTAAGAGCATGGAGAACATAACATTTTAAGGAGGGAAGGGCCCACTGAGTTGCATCTTGCAGAGCAGTTCAGTAGAAGATGTGGTGGTTGATGGAGGTGGTGGTTAGTGGTGGGGGAAGCACAAGGTGATTGATTGGAGAAGATACAGAAGAGAATGAATTTGAAAGTGGAGACAGAGCATGTTTAAGGCATTTTCCTATAAGGGGAAGCTCAGAAGAGAAGTCTAGTTATTTCTGTACCATGAGAGCTGTTTCAACATGTTCTATGCTGATGGGATGATCCAACACAGAGAGTCAGAAACTCAGGGAACAGGTCTGAGCTGGAGATTAAACTTTTTTTTTCCCCATAAGATGCAGTCTCACTGTCACCCAGGCTGGATTGCAATGGCTCGATCTCAACTCACTGCAACCTCCACCTTCTGGGTTCGAGCGATTCTCCCACATCAGCCTCCCAAGTAGCTGGGATTACAGGTACTCGGAAGCATGCCTGGCTAATTTTTCTATTTTTGTAGAGATGGGGTTTCACCATGTTGGTCAGGCTGGTCTTGAACTCCTGACCTCAAGGTGATCCACCCACCTCAGCCTCCCAAAATGCTGGGATTGCAGGCATGAGCCACCACACCCATCCTGGAGAGAAAACTTATTAAGTATCATTCAGATGCTTGCAGCTCCATATAAAAGAAAAAACAACCAAACTTTCACAAACAACAAGACTTCTCAACTCATGAAACAGTAATTCTAGAGGTAGAGCAGGTTCTACAATTGGTTGTTCCAGTTGCTCAATGACACACATCAACAAAGTCCCCAAATCTATACCATCCCTCTTCTCTGCCCCCATTGTTGAAGCTTCACCTTAGGGATGCCTGTGGCCATCTGGGCAATGCACTTCCATATTCAGCAGAAGAAAGCGACATGCCTCTCCCAGTTGTCACTGCAGCCATTCTCTTCAGTCTGATTAGCCAGCTTAAGTCATGTGTCTACAGTCACTGTTGAAATGTGTGCCTTGGTTGGCTGAGAAATTAGCCTCCATACCTGGTGTTGGGCATGATGTCAGACTCCTGTGGGTCACGTGGATTCATGCATTAACAATGGGCTTTTGAACAAAACATTATGAAGGCAGCGAGGGAGAATGTTATGTGTGGATGCTGAACAAGCAGAAATCAATTTTATCTACAGGTTTCATCAGGGTGGAAAGAGTAATCAATACTGTCAGAGAGTGGGAGAGATTTTCTCAGGAAATCCTGTAACTTAAGAAGGGAAGTAGATTTATTATCTATTATTAAATTAAATTAATTTAATTTATTAGTATTTATTATAAAGAACATCAAAACTTTCTTACATACAACCCCAACTTATATATTAATATCCTTGAAATAGGGGTACCGATAACTTCTCTATTTAGTGAGGCCTAATGAATGAATATGGAAAAGTTTCATCTTACAACCTCAGCTAGGACAGGCTTAGAGAAGGAAGTGAAAGGTCTTTCCATTGGCAAGAGACAAAACTGGTCCTTGAGTTCAAGGAGAATGGGATGTGGGTCCTTTCTACTCCGTAGTATTCCTGTGGTGGATATTAGGAGCAGAAAGCCACTTCCCTAAATCCCAAATCAGATGGATGTATCAACAGGACAAGTTCAGGTGTGGTTTATGCTGTATCACTCACCTGGTTTTGAGAGATGTTCAGCTTAGCCTACTGTCTCCGGGTAAGGCTAGCTCTCCTGGCGATCCCTCTTATTTAGATATAGGGCATGCCCTAGCCATTCCTATTAAATGGGAGCTGTGGATGCAAGGAAGACCCCAAGCCTGATCTGTGAGTGAGGATCACTTAGGATGCGGACTGGTGTCTGATATTGAATCCTCATTGCAGCAGAGTCTCTGTGTCTAAGTAGGGGCAAGTATGCATGGAAATCTATGGCTTGATTAAACAACACAGACAAATAAATGAAGGCTCCAGCCAGGCAAGGTGTGGGGTCCAGGCTAGGTCTATAATTAGTCCAGATGAATTCAGGTTAGGCTCATAGAGGCAAGGCCACTTTAGAAACCTACAGGTCATCCCATAGACAAATGTCTCTAGTCTTAATGAACAGCTCTCTGAACTCAGCGCATGGCATCAGCCATAGATAGCAGAATTTCTCCTCTTGACCAGTGGTTAAGTCATGAGAGTCAGACTGCTTATAGTCAATGCTGTCTAGTGGAATGAGGATAAGTTTTGAAGATAGACTGGGATTTGGATCCTGGGTCCATTACTTATTAGCTATATGGCTGTGGATAAGTGACACTGCATTTCTCACCTGCAGTATCCTTATCTATTAAGTGGGTGTGTCAAAGTGTTGTCATAGGGATAGTGAGAGGATTAAATAAAATAATGCATATGAAGCTTTTTAGCATGTTCCAGGCATACAGTAAGCACTCAATAAACTGTAGCTGTTATTTTGGGAAGAACAACTCAGTTCTTCTGTTTTTGAGACAGAGTCTCACTCTGTTGCCCAGACTGGAG
>CAUYLG010009435.1:0-52427 GCA_963573385.1 Cacajao melanocephalus
TGTGTGTCCTTGCATGTGAGATGAGTTTCCTGAATACAGCACACTGATGGGTTTTGACTTTTTATCCAATTTGCCAGTCTTTGTATTTAGATTGGGGCATTTAGCCCATTTACATTTAGGGTTAATATTGTTATGGGTGAATTTGATCCTGCCATTTGATGCTAGCTGGTTGTTTTGCCCATTAGTTGACACAGTTTTTTCATTGTGTCGATGCTCTTTACCATTTAGTACATTTTTGGAGTGACTGGTACTAGTTGTTCCTTTCCCTGTTTAGTGCTTCTTTCACGAGCTCTTGTAAGGCAGGCTTGGTGGTGACGAAGTCTCTCAGCAACTGCTTGTCCGTAAAGGATTTTATTTCTCCTTCGCTTATGAAGCTTAGTTTGGCTGGATATGAAATTGTAAGTTGAAAGTTCTTTTCTTTAAAGATGTTGAATATTGGCCCCACTCTCTTCTGGCTTGTAGGGTTTCTGCAGAGAGATCCGCTGTGAGTCTGATGGGCTTCCCTTTTTGAGTAACCTGACCTTTCTCTCTGGCTGCCCTTAGCATTTTTTCCTACATTTCAACCCTGGTGAATCTGACGATTATGTGCCTTGGGGTTGCTATTCTTGAGGAATATCTTTGTGGTGTTCTCTGTATTTCCTGGGCTTGTATGGAGGCCTGCCTTGCTAAGTTGGGGAAGTTTTCCTGGATAATATCCTGAAGAGTGTTTTCCAGGTTCGATTCATTCTCTCCATCACATTCAGGTACACCTATCAAACATAGATTAGATCTTTTCACATAATCTCATATTTCTTGGAGGCCTTGTTCATTACTTTTCACTCTTTTTTCTCTAATCTTGCCTTCTCATTTTATTTCATTGAGTTGGTCTTCAGTCTCTGATATCCTTTCTTCTTCTTGGTCAATTCGGCTACTGAAACTGGTGTATGCTTCACAAAGTTCTCATGTTGTGTTTTTCAGCTCCATCAATTCATTTATGTTCCTCTCTAAACTATTTATTCTCATTAACATTTCATCAAACCTTTTTTCAAGGTTCTTTGTTTCTTTGCATTGTGTTAGAACATGTTCTTTTGGCTTAGAGAAGTTTGTTATTACCCACCTTCTTAAGCTTGTTTCTGTCAACTCATCAGACTCATTCGCCATCCACCCTTGTTTCCTGGCTGGTGAGGAGTTGTTATCCCTCAGAGGAGGAGAGGCATTCTGGTGTTGGGTGTTTTCATCCTTTTTGCACTGGTTTCTTCTCATCCTTATGTATTTATCTACCTTTGGTCTTTGTAGTAGGTGGCTTTCAGATGGGGTCTCTGAACGTCCTTTTGGTTGATGATGAAATTATTTCTTTCTGTTTCTTAGTTTTTCTTCTAACAGTCAGGCCCCTCTACTGTAGGACTGCTGGAGGTCTACTCCAGACCCTGCTTGCCTGGGGCTCACCTGCAGTGACTGCAGAATAGTAAAGTTTGCTGCCAGTTTCTTCTTCTGTTAACTTTGTCCCAGAAGGGTAACCACCAGATGTCAGCCTGAGCTCTCCTTTATGAGGTGTCACTGGATATATGGGGGTCGAGGATCTGCTTGAAGAGACAGTCTGTCCCTTATAGGAACTCACGTGCTGCACTGTGAGCTCCATTTTTCCGTTCAGAGCTGCTGGTCAGGCACATTTAAGTCTGCTGCAGCAGAACTCATAACCTCCTTTTTTTTCCTAGGTGTTCTGTCCTGGGAAGGTAAGGCTTTATTTATAAGTTTCTGTCATGCTTCTGCCTTTTTTCAGGGATGTGCTGCCCAGCGAGGAGGTAGCCTAGTCACAGTCCACCAGCAGAGGTGTTGCTGAGCTGCTGTGGGCTCTTTCCAGCTGCTGTGTGAACTTCCTTGCAGTTTTGTTTATAGGGGTATAGTTAGAACTGCCTCGGTAATAGCGTCTGCCTCAGTAATTGTGTACTGTCTTTGTAATGGTGGACTGCCTCGATAATGGCGGGCTGCCTCGATAATGGCGGGCTGCCTTGGTAATGGCAGACTGCCTCGGTAGTAATGGACTGCCTCGGTAATAGCAGATGCCCTTCCCCCCACAGAGCTGGACCATTACAAGTCCAGCTGTGCTTGCTGTGAAACTCTCGATCCAGAGTGTTTCAGATTGCTGGTCTTTGTAGGGGTGGGTCTGGCCGAGCTGGATCTCCTGGTTCCCTCTTCAGCCCCCTTTTGTTTCAGTTGAATGGGCAACTCTGTCTCCCAGGCATGCCAGTCGCCACTGAAATGGCATCCGGATTTGTGTGAGTTTTTGTGTGGAGAACCACTGTACTGGCTGAAAGAGCCGTGCTGGAGATTTATGGTGCTTTTTTGCCTGGGAATCTCCTGGTCTGTGGGCAGTAAAAATTTGTTTGGAAAGGCGGTGATCACTCACTCTCTGTGTTTTCGCCGGGAACTGCAGTCCAGAGCTGTTCCTATTCGGCCACCTTGGATTGTCCAGAAAATTAGTAATTTTAATGCAAATTCCAAACACTTTCTGTGGAGCTAAAATTTAGAAAATAGCACAGATGTGAAAGGTCCTAGATGGAATTGAATTGGAAATTGTTTTACTTACCTGTTAAAATATACATCATTACCTTAATGACCATAGCTGAGCAATGGGAAAGAATATACACTTACAATATTTCAGCACATGAATGCCTGTCAAATTTTCCTTTTTTTCCAACTGAGCCTTCTGATATGTTAAGCATATGTTTTCTTACATTCTGTCTTGAGATGAATGAAAAGTGACCTCTCCATCCTAGGCTTATAAAAGAGGTAGATATCTTTATATGAGTCATACTTGCTTTATCATGACACAATTTCCAAACATCTGTTAAACTTGCTCTCCATGCATTAACAATGCTTAGATTAAGCTAATTCTGTAAGTTCTTACTTAAAAGCATAGCTGTTAAGAAAATATGCACTGGGCAAATAAGTGTATGAAAAGATGACTGACATGATATGTCATCAGGGAATTGCAAATTAAAACAAGATACTTATTAGAATGGCCAAAATCCAAAATGCTGACAGCACCAAATCCTAGCAAGGATGTGGAGCAACAGAAACTGTCATTCATTTTCTTCTTATGGGAATGTGAAATGGTACAGACACTTTGAAAGACAGCTTGACAGTTTCACACAAAACTAAACATACTCTTACCGTATAACCCAGTGATTGTGCTTCTAGGTATTGATACAAATGAGTTGAATAGTGTATGTTTACATAAAAACTAGCATGTAAACATTAATAACAACTTGTACAGCTGCCAAAATGTGGATGCAGCCAACATATCCTTCCATAGCTGAATAGGTAAATAAACTGTGGTACTTCCAGACAATAGAATATTATTCGAGCTGAAAACAAATAAGCTCTGAAGACTTGAGAAGTCATGGAGGAAACAAATTCATATTGTTAAATGAAAGAAGCCAATCTGCAAAGGCTATGCACTGTATGATTCCAATTATATGGTATCTTGGATAAAGCAAAACTATAGAAACAATAAAAAGATTTGTGCTTACCAAGGGTTATGGGGCAGATAGAGAAGAATAACGGAGCACAGAGGATTTTTAGAGCAGTGAAACTATTCTGTATAATATTACAACAGTGGTTACGTGATATTACACATTTGGCAAAATCCGTAGAATGTACAACACAAAGAGTGAACTCTCTGTGCATCCTATAGACAATGTAGTATTGACTCATCAGTTGTATAGTAATAGCTGTACCACACTAATACAAGATGTAACTAATTGGGGGAAATTCTGTGTGTGTGTGTGTGTGTGTGTGTGTGTGTGTGTGTGTGTAGAGAGAGAGAGAGAGCTATTGCTGGGGAGAGGTATATCAGAAGTCTTTTTACTTTCTATGCAACATATCTGCAGATTTAAAAGTTCTTTAAAAATTGTCTATTGTAATAATTTTTAAATTGTTGGATAAAAGTGTTCTGCAAAATCTGATTATATCTTCAATCATTACAAGGCATTTAAAAATTATTTCCCCACCCAGATACTTGTAGTTAAATTAAATTTATTACTTAATGCTTTCTCCAGTAAGAAAACCCCATTGCTTGAGAGTGTCCCATCTCAAGTTTAATTGAAGAGTAAACGTTCTCTGAATTGCTGAATACAAGGTCTGAGATCCCTTCACCGCAGCATTCACTCTTTCCGGGGGTTCAGAGAGAATATGAGAAATTTTATTTTATGTGTGCAGAGAGAATGCAATGAGTAATGTGGAGCAGCCCTACTTGTAGCCAAACTTTTGCCTTTCTCCCTAATTCAGTGATATCAATTGGTTGCTTGAAATTGGTCATGGTGGAGCATTACACCATGAACATCAGCAAATGCTACAAATAAGCTGGGTTTTTTAATTTGTTTTTTAGAAAGACAGCTTATCAGCATACCACTGGTAATTACAATATCTCAAATTTATAACTATAAGAAATATGTGCCTTATGTTTAAATAGATTATAGAAAAAGCTTTCTCCTCAGGAAACAGAAGAGGAGCTTTGATATCATTTTTTTTTCCAAGAAAAACACCATTTTTTCTGTGTTATCATATCCTCTCCATATTCTAGAACCTTGCTTTCAAAGTTTATACATTGCATTATTATGAGAGAAATAAATCTGAAAAGCCATAAAAGTCTACAGATAGTACTAACTAGGGATTAACAGATATGTCCAGAAATGATGAATTGGAATAATGGAAGGAACTGAAAGACAAATGCCTGAGCAACTCAAGCAATTCTGCCTAATTTAACTGTCAAAAACTAGCTATGAATGGGTTATGAGAAAGAATACTATAAATGGTTGGTTGGTTTGTTGCATGTCTCATTTACTCCATGGTTTTTAAAGCCTACATGAAGCTTCTACAACTTCAAATTGCACATTGAGAGAAATATAGCACTGGGTTGTGGAATTCCAAGTAACAAGATGAATGAAAATGGTGGTAAATACAGAGAAAAAATATCTAGGGACTTACTGCAACAACTATGTAACTTTGATTATTAATACTTTCATTTAAAACAAACCAAACAACAACTGCACCAGGTATCGGAAGCACAAAAGTGTTTTCTGGCAAAAGTAACTCCTAGCTAGTAAGAATTCTTTCTTCTTCTTCTTTTTTTTTTTTTTGGTAAACCCAGATTTTATTTTTTATTTATTTACTTTTATTATACTTTAAGTTCTGGGGTACGTGTGTAGAACATGCAGGTTTGTTACATAGGTATACACGTGCCATGGTGGTTTGCTGCATCAATCCCCAAGTCATCTACATTAGGTATTTCTCCTAATGTTAGCCCTCCCCAGTCCCCCTACCCCCTGCTATCATACCTTTCCTGATCCCCATCACCCCCTGATAGGTCGCAGTGTGTGATGTTTCCTGCCCTTTGTCCATGTGTTCTCATTGTTCAGCATCCACTTATGAGTGAGAACATGTGGTGTTTGGTTTTGTTCTTGTGTCAGTTTTCTGAGAATGATGGTTTCCAGCTTCCTCCATGTCCCTGCAAAGGACACAAACTCATCCTTTTTTATGGCTGCATAGTATTCCATGGTGTATATGTGCCACATTTTCTTTATCCAGTCTGTTATTGATGGGCATTTGGGTTAGTTCAAAGTCTTTGCTATTGTGAACAATGCCACAATAAATATATGTGTGCATGTGTCCTTATAGTTGAATGTTTTATAATCCTTTGGGTATATACCTAGTAGTGGGATTGCTGGGTCAAATGGTATTTCTAGTTCCATATCTTTGAGGAATCGCCATATTGCCTTCCACAATGGTTAAACTAATTTACACTCCCACCAACAGTGTAAAAGTGTTCCTATTTCTCCACATCCTCTCCAGCATCTGTTGTTTCCTGATTTTTTAATGATCGCCATTCTAACTGGCGTGACATAGTATCTTACTGTGGTTTTGATTTGCATTCCTCTAATGACCAGTGATGATGAGCATTTTTTCATATATTTGTTGACTGCATAAATGTCTTCTTTTGAGAAGAGTCTGTTCATATCATTTGCCTGCTTTTTGATGGGGTTGTTTTTATCTTGTAAATTTATTTAAGTTCTTTGTAGATTCTGTCTATTAGCCATTTGTCGGATGGGTAGATTGCAAAAACTTTTTCGCATTCTTTTGGTTGCCAGTTCAATCTAATGACAGTTTCTTTTGCTGTGAAGAAGCTCTTAAATTTAATTAGATCCCATTTGTGTATTTTGGCTTTTGTTGCCATTGCTTTTGGTGTTTTATTGATGAAGTTCTTGCCTATGCCTATGTCCTGAATGGTACTGCCCAGGTTTTCTTCTAGGGTTTTTATGGTGTTAGGTCTTCTGTTTAAATCTTTAATCCATCTGGAGTTAATTTTTGTTTAAGGTGTAAGGAGAGATCCAGTTTCAGCTTTCTGCATATGGCTAGCCAGTTTTCCCAATACCATTTACTAAATAGGGAATCCTTTCCCTATTGCTTGTTTTCGTCAGGTTTGTCAAAGATCAGATGGTTGTGGATGTGTGGCAACACTTCTGACGCCTCTGTTCTGTTCCATTGGTCTATATGTCTGTTTTGGTGCCAATACCATGCTGTTTTGATTACTGTTGTTTTGTAGTATAGTTTGAAGTCAGGTAGCATTATGCCTCCAGCTTTGTTGTTGTTTTGTTTTGTGTTTTTTTTTTTTTTTTTTTTTTTTTGGCTTAGTATTGTATTGGCTATGCAGGCTCTCTTTTGGCTCCATATGAAGTTTAGGTTTTTTTTTTTTTTTCCAATTCTGTGAAGAAAGTCAATGGTAGCTTGATGGGGAGGGGATAGCATTGAATCTATAAATTACTTTGGGCAGTATGGCCATTTTCACAATATTGATTCTTCCTAGCCATGAACACGGAATGTTTTTCCATCTGTTTGTGTCCTCTCTTATTTCTTTGAACAGTGGTTTGTAGTTCTCCTTGAAGAGGTCCTTCACATCTCTTATTGTATTCCTAGGTATTTTATTCTTTTTGTTGCAATTGTGAATGAGAGTTCACTCATGATTTGCCTCTCTTTTTATCTGTTATTGGTGTATAGGAATGCTTGTGATTTTTGCACAGTGATTGTGTATCCTGAGAGTTTGCTGAAGTTGCTTATCAGCTTAAGGACATTTTGGAGTAAAAATTCTTAACCAATGTAATGTAATGATGAGATTGAAAAGGGCAACAATGCCTAAGAAAGCTAAGACAGGCTGCACATTAGAAAGGAACTTTGAGCTGGGTCTTGGAAGATGAAGAGGAAGTTGGTACCTAGGAAAGGAGAAAACTTTTCCAGGTAAAGGGGGAATGTATGTTGGAAGATAAAACTATGTGAAAGGAAAAGGATATAGTATAGTTGACCAGAATATGAAAGAAGCATAAGAGAAGATTTCAGGAGATAAGATGAAAGCCATATGTATTCACGGGCCACAGAGCACCCAGATCAGGTAGTGCCAAAGTATGCTGTGGCCTTTTGCAGGTTATTGAAGCTTTATTAAGAAGCTTTATTAATTAAGAAATAATCCTTATATTAATCCTTCGTAAGTTATCACAGTTATGAAAAATATCTTAAGGGGTTAATTCAATCAACTACTCATTCAAAATAGAAATTCATTTTCCAGTACCCTTACATAAAATATTTCCATTTGTTCCACATCTTCTCCAACACTTGATTTTGTCATATTGCTAGTTTTTGTTGTTGTTATTTTAATGGTGTATATATAGCAGTATCTCAGTTTTGATTTTATTTTGCAATTGCCTGATGGCAGTATTGATAATATTTTTCATATGCTTATTGACTTTAAATATTCCCATTTTAAAAATGAAAGACATTTACATATATATTTTTTAATAGACTGGCAAAATGCCTTTATGTACTTTGGATAAAGATCTTGTTTGTTTTTAAACTATGAATTAAAAATTTCTACTCCCACATAGGTAGCTTGCTTTTTCATTCCATTTATTCTATTAATGGTGTTTTTTGATGAACTAAAGTTACAATATATAAATTATTTCCTCTACAGCTAATGTTTTTTATGACTTGCATAATAAATTTTGCTGACT
The DNA here is from genome assembly GCA_963573385.1 of Cacajao melanocephalus. Classification (NCBI taxonomy): domain Eukaryota; kingdom Metazoa; phylum Chordata; class Mammalia; order Primates; family Pitheciidae; genus Cacajao; species Cacajao melanocephalus. The sequence continues at coordinate 8,040 of CAUYLG010009435.1, forward strand.
TGAATATTATAAAACAATTATCCTAGATTTATATTGCATTTGTTGCTTTATCTTTATGATATTTTTATCTATGATCTGTCTGGAATTAATTTTTTGCATGCCATGTGGTAAGGGTCAAAGTTGTTTTTTCCACTTGAATTCATTTTACGAGCACATGCTCTCCCCAGTAGTTTTCAATGCAAATTGGTCATAAACCCGTGTTTATGGGTCTGTTCTGGACTCTACATTCTATTCCATTGATCTAGTATTCTATCATGATATCAGCATTATATTGTTAATAATATCTATACTTTACATATAATTTTGATTATCTGTAGTTTAAATCTCCAGAATTTAAGTAATTTTCCAAATTGTCCTGGCAATTTCTATCCCTTTTGCTACACCACAAACATTACTATAGTGGCTTGTCAATTAATACAAAGCATCATACTGACACTTGTTTGAAATAATTTGTAATATTTAGGTCAGTTGTGGAAGAAAGTAATATATTTTCAATATTGATCTTTTTGATCTATTAATCTGATATATTTAAGGCTTTTTAAATTTATCACATTAAAGTTTTATGGACTATTTATAAAGGTCTTAAACTATACTTATTTTTAGACTTGCGATAATTTATTATGTTACTAGTAATGACATCTTAAAATCACATATGCTAATTACTGTTGCTATGTGGACTTTTTTAAAAATTAATCTTACATACAAACAAATTCTGGCAAAAAATAACTTAATAATATTGTATCCCTTTGTACATTTTACATGTAAAATTATTTAAACTAGTGACTTTTAAATGTTTTTGTCTATTTGGCTAGCTAAATAATATAGTATCAAGCGGAGTAATAGTGATGGTAAAGATCATTCATACTATGTTCCTGATAAAAAGAGAATATTTACAGTACTTTATCATTGAATATAATATTTGCTGAGTTTTTTCCTTAACTATATTTTATTGAAGATTTCCCTATCTATTCATAGTTTGCTGAGTTTCTATAATGAATGAGTGCTTTTCTTGCTTCTACTGAAAAGATCAAATTATTTTTCATTTATTCTGTTAATGTGGTGAATTACATAGATTGATTTTTAATGTTAAAAAATCATTCCTAGAATTAACACAACCTGGTTGTGGTGTATTAGCCATGTGATACATTGCTAGATAAAACACACTTATAATTTGTACAAACTCTTTGTATCTACATTCTCAAGAGAACTTGCCTTTAATTTTCATTTATGTTTATGTTCTTATCAATTAAAATAGAATACTCTAGGCTAATAAAGATATTTGAGAATTGCCCTGTTTTCCTGTATTATCTGAAAGAGTACATGTGAAATTATTTTTTCATTAAGTTTTTGAAAACAAAAAATATTAAAGCAATGTTGGATTTTTAGAAATAATTTTTTTAATATACATTTTATTTTGGAGTAATTTAAAAAGTTGCAAAGATAATAGAGAGTTTCTTCATACCTTTATTCATGTTCCCCTCCTGTTAACATACTCATAGCACATTTTTCCAAACTAAAAAAGTAGTATCAATACACCATTATTAAATGAAATTGAGACTATTCAGATTTCACCAGCTTTTCCACTAATATCTGTTTCTCTTCTGGGATCCAATATGGGATGTCACATTGTATTTAGTTATCATGTTTCCTTAATTTGTTGGTCTGTGACAGTTTCTCATTCCTTGCTTGTTTTTCAAGACAGTGATACTTTTGAAAAATATTTTTGAGGTATTTGTTAGAATGTCCCTTTATTTGCGTTTGTGTGATGTTTTCTCATTATTGTACTGGGGCTGTGGATTTTGAAGACGAATACCACAGAGGCAAGGCACCCTTCTCATTGAACCATATGATAGCAACATAACTTATTATTGGTGATAATAACCTCAATTGTTGGTTGAGGTGAAGCTATAAGACTTTTCCACTGTAATGTTACTCTTCTTGGCTTTCCATCTTTTTTTTTTTTTTTTTTTTTTTGAGAAACTAGTAAGTCTAGCTCACACTTACAGGGAGAAGAATTAACTTTCACCTTCTGGTATGAAAAATATCTACATAAATTATTTGGAATTTTTCTGCAAGGAAGCTGTGTCCCTTTTACTCAATGACTTTTGTGTATTAGCATGGACTCCTGGGTATTTATTTAATACCATATATTAACAATCCAGTATTATCTTATATATTTCGTTGCTCAAATTGTTCCAGCTTTGGCCATTGGAATATTTGATTGGCGTCTATATCATTTTGACATGTTTCTATCAGATTTTTTTATTTTAACACTTATTAACTTTTGGTAATATAAAGTGATTCAGGCTTATCATGTATCTTTCCCTGCCCCAGGTATAGCATCGGTAATTTCTCCCCGAATTTCTGGTTTCTTCAAATGGAGAATAGATATATAGAAACTAAATCCTGAGTGCTGGGTGTGCTTATTTCTACAAATGTTTCACTATTTCTAGATCCTCTCTAATATATACCAAATCTGTAATAGGCTGTTTTCCATTCTGTGGTTCCTCCACATTCTGGTTGATTTTTAAGTTTTCTTACATTAAATTTCACTCTTGGTGATATAAAGTTCAACAGTGTTGACAAATGCATAAAGTCATGTAGACACCAATCAAGTATCATACAGAAGAGTTAAATAATCCTAAACGTTTCCCTGTGAATTCTTTTTGTAGCAAATGCTTTGTCCTCTCCAAAAAGGAAAACCAACCCAAAAAAACACTATTTTTCATCCCAATAGTTTGACCTTTTCCAGAATGCTAGGTGTATGGGATAATGTGACATGTAGTTTTCCAAATCTGGCTTTCTTTTATCAAAATGTGCTTGAGATTCAGCTATATTGTTATTGCATCAGAAGCTCATTTCCTTTTATCACTGAATAGTATAAAATATTATTTCACACATCACTCATCTGTTGAACAAAATCTTAGTTACTTACAGTGTTTCAGAGATTGTAAATAAAACTACTATAATTCCCCATGCACAAGTATTTGTCTGAACTTAAATTTTAAATTCATATATGTAAATACCTTGCAGGTGATTGCTAAGATTGTAGTATAAGTCTATTACTAGTATCAACATATTACAATTCCAAGTAGCATACAGATACCTTACCATCATTTACATTTCTTTATCCATTTCTTCTTATAATTGTTTGAAATAGTACCTATACATACATTAAGAACTAAAGTCATATTATAATTTTTGCTTTTGACTGTCAAACACAATCTTAAAATCTCCAGATGAGAATACTCTGCTATATTTACTTATGTATTTATCCTTTCCATTATTCTTTCTTCATTATATTCTTTCATTACAACTTGTTTTCTGTCTGCTTCTCCCCAGCAGATCTTGTGTGTGGAACTCTCACTTCCACTCCACTCACTATTGAGATGACAACCTACCCACATTTGAACCAAGACCACCAAAAATGAGCCAGCAAATGCTTTCTTTATCTAAGCAAGTTAGCTACCTACTAAAATAAAAGATTAATAAAGAAACTGTCATCTTATATCATAATACACAAAATGTTCACAGAAAAGTCTAAACTTATTTGTCATTCTGAGAATCAGGTGTATCAGTTGAAGGTTCAATCAGAAAAGCAGAACTTGTAGGAGATGTATATTATGAGGTTTATTGCAAGAAATTGGCTTAGCTGATTGTGGAGGCTGACTAGTCTTGGAGGTTGGAGCTATCGCACATGGACTAAAGCCATTGTCCAAAGATTTTATTTTTTTTGGTAAGCAAGCTTCAACTATGTTTTTATGGCCCTCCAACTGATTAAATCAGGCTCATTTAGATTATTTTAAATAGTCTTCCTTACTTATGGTCAACTGATTGTGAACCTTAATCACATTTACAAAATACATTCATAACAACACCTAAATTCGTGTTTTATTGAATAACTGGGGATTATAGCCTAGTCAAAAGAACACCTCAATATCACTGTTATTAAAAAAACTGTCAACTAGAAGGAGAAAATATAGTTAATGAACAGTAACACTAAGATGACACAGGTGGTGAAATTATCTGGCAAGAATTTCAAAGTAGGTATCATAAAAATACTCTAAACTGCAATTACAAACACTTTAGAAACAAATTCAAAATGTCAACAATTTCAGCAAACAAATGGGTGATATAAAGAACCTAATGAAATTTTAGGATTTAAAAATACTATAATCAAGGCCAGGCACGGTATCACACACCTGTAACCCCAATACTTTGGGAGGCTAACACAGATTGCATGAGTTTAGGAGTTTTAAACCAGCCTTGGAAAAATGGCAAAACCTCATCTCTACAAAAAATACAAATATTAGTGGAGTGGAGTGGCACACACCTGTAGTCCCAGCTACCCAGGAGGCTGTGGTTGGTGGATCACCTGAGTTTGGGAGGTGGAGGTTGCAGTGAGACATCATTGTATCACTGCACTCCAGCTTGGGTGACAGAATGAGACCCTGTCTAAAATAAATAAATAAATAGACAAACACACAATAATGAAATTTAAATAGAAAACAACCTCATTGAATGCTCAATAGCAGAATGTAGATGACAGAGGAAACAATCGATGAACTTGAAGAGAGAGTAATGGAAATTATGCAATCTTAACAACAAAGAGGAAATACATTGAAAATTTGGGAGGCCAAGACAGGTGGATCACGAGGTCAGATGTTTGAGACCAGCCTGGCTAACATGGTGAAAACCCGTCTCTACTAAAAAAATACAAACAAATTAGTTGGACGTGGTGGTGTGTGTCTGTAATCCCAGCTACTCAGGAGGCTGAGGCAGGAGAATCCCTTGAGCAGGGGATGCAGAGTTTGCAGTGAGCCACGCTTGCACCACTGCACTACAGCCTGGGCAACAAAGCGAGACTCTGTCTCAAAAAAAATAAAAAACAAAATGTCTAGGAGTTGTGTGACAATAATAAAAATTATATAAAATAATTATTCATTAGAGTCCCAGTAAAAGAAGAAAAGATATTTTGGACCTGAAAAATATATTTGAAGAAAAAAAATGCCTAAAAACTCCCCAAATTAGGTGAAAGGCAAAACATAAACTACAAATAACTAAACAAATTGCAAATAAGATAACATGAAAGAAATCTGTGCCTAGATATTTCTTGATGAAATATTTAAAAATTAAAGGGAAAATATCTTGAAATCAGACAGAAAGAAACTATGAATTACCCATGCAAACAATTCTAATGACAGCAAGTTTCTCATCAGAAATCATAAAGACCATATGGAAGTGGCACATGTTTTCTCTGCTGAAAGAAAGGATTTCTCCACTCAGAATTCTAAATCTAGTGAAAATATCCATTAGAAATAAAATAACATAATTTCCAGATGAAAGAAAGCTAAAAGAACTTGCCATACACAGATCAGTTCTTGAGAATGTCTAAAGGATGCTTTTTAAACTCCAAACTTTTACCAGTGATTGTATCTTGGAATTAGAAGAGCTAGAGAAATAATTAAAACACACATATTGCTTACAACTTTTAAATGTATGTATTCTTCTATAATTAACCCTTTAATGATAAGATAAATATCATGTTACAAAACCCGAGTATTAATTTTGAAAGGATCTAGAACAAGTATAAGAAAAAAGTGCCGGGCACGGTGGCTCACGCCTGTAATCCCAGCACTTTGGGAAGCTGAGGTGGACGGATCATGAGGTCAAGAGATCGAGACCATGGTGAAACCCTGTTTCTTCTAAAAAATTCAAAAATTAGCGAGCGTGGTGGCATGTGCCTGTGGTCTCAGCTACTTGGGAGGCTGAGGCAGGAGAATTGCTTGAACCCAGGAGGTGGAGGTTGCAGTGAGCTGAGATCTTGCCACTGAACTCCAGCCTGGCGCCTGGTGACAGAGCAAGACTCTGTCTCAAACAAAAAAAGAAAAAAGAAAAGGAAAAAAATGTAAGAATATTCTCAACACAATATCTTTAGATAAAGTAAATTTCATTTTATGAATTGATAACAAAAGAAAAATACTGCAGTAAAAATATGTGCAAAGAATATGAATGCATGATTTACAGGAAATCTAAATATATAACATATACAGATAAAGGCAATCTGTGTTACTAAAAAGAAAATATGAAAGGCTTCCATTATCATTGTTGCCCTGCAAAATAAGTAACAATTAAATCTAGTTTTGGGATAAGTGAAAATATTTATCTTGTATGGTATCAGCTTTGAACAAAATTTCTTTTCATCAGATATAAGATGACATCATAACATTCAAATCTCCTCTTCCTCAGATGTAAACTTTTAAAAATCCTTTATTAAATAAAAGTTCCTATGCTGTGAGTTATAAAAGTATTTATATGTTAAATTTATATTTGCTTTATACAGGACAATGTGAATAACTTTAGTATAAATTGAATAGGGCACATAATGCATTTAAAGCAATTTCTCAGTAAAAACACAATTGTGATACTGAATCTATGATTTGAAGATACACATAGACTATTAAAGTCAATATTAATGAACAGTGTTTATTTGATGAATATAAATATAGCTTGATTTTTAAAATTTTTGACAACTTGCATTCCAAAATTAATTAGGTAAGCTATAAATTCAAAGCTTTACATGCAAAGGATGAAAAATTCTACCTGAAATTTTATGTAGACTTTCACAATCTTCTGGAAGCATAATTTACTTACTATAACCAATGTTTGGAAAGTAAATTATTGAACTCTCGAAACCTTGTTTTCAACATATTAGACTCTTCCTCTGTCAGAAAGACTAGACTTATACTGGCAGGCTCATTCCCATGGAGCTGGAGCCAGCAATGAAAACTTTGTATGCCCAGAGCTAGTTCAGTTTGTATGAAGAACCGAGGAATCCATGGAACAGAACAGAGTTAAGTGATTAGAAAAAAACTGACCAAAATGTTCATAGTCACAAGGAAGACAGAAGAACTGGAATAAAAACAGTTCAAGAAGAAAAGACATCAGATTGGCACACCAAATGGAAGACTGATGTGGGACAAAATGAGAAAAATCTGTTGCCCATGGACCTCCTTGTGGGTGAAATATTTAATAGTACAGGTACATTCCTGAAAAAAAAACTATAATGAATTTTTTAAAATTCTCACCTTCCTTAATTACAATCAGAGGTAGTAACCAATAATGATACTTTTTTGAAAGATGAAATTTCAAGTCATGATAATAGTGAGGAATCAGTTATCTTTTTTTTTTTTAAATGGGAGAGACAGAATGCCAGGAGAGCAAGGCATATCAATGGGAGAAACAAATACTTATGTGATGGGTTTTGATGTTTCAGTTATAAAATAAAATTTTAAATTCTATTCATTCATGAAATAGCTATTTCTTAAATGTTTATTATGTAGATTACATGCTGGCTGGCACAGTGTAAGACCAATTAAATGGCAGTTACAACAAATGATCTCTAGACATCAAAAATGCTTATTAGCATAACATATCAGAATTCCATTGCCAGCAATATATCATAAAAGCAAAAAGTTGGGGAATGTTATATTGGGAGTAGATTCAATCCTTTTCTGACACAGTGGCAGAATACATTTTTTCATAAACAATCTAGAAAAATAGATGATAATAAGATTAAAATTAATCTTTGTATTTATTTCATTTCTAGTGCCAAAACTTGAACTCTGGTAAAAATGCTTTAAGCAATTAAAAACCTTACCATTTTATAACTTCCAACTCTAAATAAATATGTTTCTTTTCACTAAAATCAATAATAACAAAGAACAAAAGCTCAATAGCCTATGATTATTAGCCTATTTTATACCCCAGTTTTATGAGAGAAGTGAGATTGGCTTTATAAAGAATGTGACAGTGAATACTGCTCACTAAGTGGCAGGTGATGGATTTTAAAATACTCTAAAAGAATTTAAATGTACAAAGTTTCATTTTGTTGAGAATAGCACCCAAATAAAATAATTCAACAGAAAATCAGCCAATATAAAATGACAAAACAGTTTAAAGGAAAATGCTTTGGGAGAAATTTTTAATACATTGACTTTTTCTGATGACAATAAAGTAAAAATCACGAAGAATAATAATCATACTAGATAATAAAAGAAATTAAATGTATACTGCTTTCAATATAGGCATATGTGAAATACTTCTATCACATATTCAACATAATATGAAATTAAAACTATGCCAGAAATTCCTAAAACACCACTAAGAAAATATTTGGTGTCATATATAAAATTTAGCAGGTAGCTGTCATTCTCTCCTTCGCATATAAAAATAACCACCAGTTCCTCATGGGTAGTATATGACCTTTTATTCTTTGTTCTCAAGATAATAGTCTCAGTGATTCCTCCTCAGAACTTTAATGACCAATTCAATTGGGACTCTATATTTTACTTGGATGAGGGCTGTTCTATAAGGTTAAGGATAAAATAACATAAAAAGCTAATATAATAATTGTCAAATTAAAGTAGGTAAATTTTCAATGATAGAATTTCATACTTATGTATTTGAATTGATACAACACTGAAAGTGAAACTAAAATTGTAAAACTCAGATTTACCACAGTAATTACACTCAAAGTCAACACCCAACACAAGTTTATTCTTAGTATCCGTTATATGTTTTCATTAATTCTGAAACTAGAATGAATTCCAAGCTACTCCATGATTACACACTTAAATGTTCACAGGGATGTGGCAGATAACAAATATTTGAGTTGGGGTGGGTGTAAGAAATGAGAAGAGTGATCCCAGCTCTTTTCAAAATCTTGACACATGCAAAATTCTAGTATGTATAAGCCACTGTAGGAAAAGCAGTGGGTTGGCTATCCAAAGTGAGAAAATGGGATGCAAGAGTCCACCCTAAGGTTTACCCTTCCATTGCTGTGCAAGTACTTCCTGACTGAATGGGTCACTATGTCAGCCAATAGCTTCAGTCTATTTGTAGCACTTATAAGAAATACATATAACTTATTGCTTATCCCTTATTACTACGGGGATTGCTGCCAACTAGAGAGTACGAGCTCAAACTAAGGTTATTCCAGTTCATTGTTTATAATAATTTTAATAACTTTAATGTTCTATAATTTCCATTTTGATAGTGTTTTTCAACCAATTTTTAGGTAACAGCGTTAGATTGGATTTATAAATTGAGTTGTGAAACTTTTTATTATATGTGTTCTTTGAAACACCTAATATAAATGGGGGAAATGCTTGAAGGTTTGGTTAATGTGAAACTACCTAGTCTGGTGCCTTTTTGAGGAATATTTTGAAACCTAATTTACTACTTTAGGGCTTCACTTTAATTCAGGTATTTTCTTTAATGCTTTGCTAGGTTATGTATTTGTAGGATATTTTGTTTCAATTTATTTCAAAATATTTGGTATAAAATGTCTTACAGTGTCACAATATTTTTTCATATACTATTGCATGTGAAAATTGGTCCCTTCTTAAAATCTTTATATTGTTTATTTGCATCTCATTTCCTTTGTCCCAGAACAATCTTTACAGATATTTATCTATTTTACTAGTCTTTTCATGTCTGTTTTTCTATTTCTAACTTCTTAAATTGAGTACCAACTACTAGTCTAGATTATGTTTATCAATCCCCAAATCTTAGTGAAATAAACATAAAACAATTATTTTTGCTAATGTTGCACATTAAATGTTGATTGACAGAGAGTTTCTGCTTATACTTATTAGTATATTGTGATATAAAAAGAAATACACATGTGATCTTCATTCCTGGTTCCTGGTATGAATGAAGCTCTTAAAAGCCTTGCAAATTCCTGAATGACAGGAGTGATAGAAAATCTTTTGTAATAATAGTTAGTCCTAGTATCCACTTTCTAAAGAGCTTCTAAGACCCTTGGAATCTCTGGAGTGATAAACGCGTCTTTTTGTGTGTTAATGTGTGTCTGGTGACCCTTAGATAAATTTAGGATAGAAGCTCTTCACCAAAAAGACCAAAACATGATTAGAGGGTTAGAACTTTCAGTCCAACCCTCTGACCTCTGGGGAGGGAACAGAGACTGGAGATTGGGTTAATTATCAGTGTTAATGATTTAATCAATCATGCATGGAGACTCCATAAAAACCCTGGACACGTGGTTAGGAGGGCATCTGGTTTGGTGAACATATCAAGGTATTGGGAGGGTTGCATGCAGGAGACTGCATGGAAGAGCCACATGCACCCTTCCTTTCCCATATACGTAGCTTCTGTTTGGCTGTTCCTGAGTTGTATCATTTATAATAAACCAGTAATAGTAAATAAAGTGGCCTTCTAAGTTCTGTGAGCCATTCTAGCAAATTACCGAACCCAAGGAGGGAATCATGGAAACCTCAGAATTATAGCCAGTCTGTCAGAAGTACAGGAAGCCCAAGACTTGTGATTGCCATCTGAAGTAGGGACAGTCTTGTGAAATTAAGCCCTTTAACTTATGGGATATGATACTAACCTCAGGTAGATAGTGTCAAAATTGAATTGAATTGTAGGAAACCTAGCTGGTGTTGAAGAATTGGTTGTTGTGGGGAATAAAGCCTACACATTTGGTGTCAGCGGTGTTGTTCAGACTTACTCAGAAACCAAGCTGAGAAATGCCTTGTTTTGGCACACATTTTCAAATTGCTGCAGCAGAATATTACAGAATATAGAAAACAAATATTATAGTACCTCAGAAACTGGCATTTTGAATTTCTCCCCAAACATTACACATTGAATTGTGACTCTCTAAATTCAGCAGCCCGAGAAGTTACATACTGATACCTAATTTTAAGAAGCAGAGAAATAAAATCCTATCATGTGTGCAGACGAGGGTAAATACCAGAAATATTTGGTAAGAACTAATGAACATGCAGTTTAATTAAACCGATTTAGTTATTTGTTTTTTTTAAACATGCTCCAAAAGTTATTTTACAGATATCATTTTAGACATTTCCTATCAGTTTTGATTTACAATGGCATTGTTGTCATTCAGTTCTAAACATTGTCATGATCATTTCCTTTTTCACCTTTTAAGAGGTTGGTTCATTCTGTTTTAAAAACTATTTTGCCTTGTTTTAATTTTCAGAAAATTCTGGACTTTTTGTAATTGGTTTCTAATTTTATCACATTTTGGCTAAAGACTATATTTCATGGAATCTTGATTTTTTATACTTCTGTATATTTGCTTTCTGGTCTAGTATAAGATCTGATTTTGTGAAGAATGTATACTATAAAAAAAAGTTCATACTCTTGCAATGCAGAGTTTTAACTACATTAATTACCTTGTTAGTTTATCTTATTCTTACTAATTTGATTGTATAACCTATTTTTTATAAAACAAAATTAAATTTACTATATAATTTTGAATACAGCTATTTCTATTAATTTTTACTTTGTATTTTTATCCCATACTAATATAAAAAGTAATTATTATGGCTTCTTAGTTAAATTTTAATTTTGTCATTCAGTAATTGGTGTTTAATTTTGATTTTGGTCTTAAAATGCAGGTATACTTGTCATATATAACTTTGCTAACTTTTATTTCATGAACATTTTCTTAGAATATGATTTTCTATCTCTTTCAACTTTTTAAGTTATTAAACCAAAATTTTTTAACCACACTGAAGGAAAATATAATAAAATATAAATTAGCAAAATAAGATAAAGAAGAATATTTTTGATCCAACATCAAATCATCAATTTGTCTTCAAGAAAGTTTAATTTCTTTAACATTTTGTATTTATGAATATGGATGAATATTTAATAATTTATCTCATGTTTTCCATTGACCATGAAATTCTTTACATCTTCCTTTAAAAATACTAATTATATTTATTGATTTTTCTCCCCTTTTTTACTTTTATATTTTACTTTTTAGAAGTTATACAGTCTGTTTTTATCCTTTTAGAAATAAATATAGCTAAAATAAATTATAGACAGATTTATTAAAACTGAGAATTTATCAAAATGTTATTAACATCTTGCTTCTAAACCTATGTAATCAGCTGTTTTACTTACCATAATAGTTACATATTTCTTAGGTTATTTTTCTTGCTCTTTACATTCTCCATCTTTCTTACAGAAGTTTGTTTTTTCAGTGAGTGTATAGGGGTAGGAAATTGTCTTGGTCTTGGTCTGTAGGTTTGTTTCATAATGTTTGTATTTTCCATGATGTTTTAATGATAGCTTAACAGGGCATAGAATTATTTAAGGTTGGCTGCCATCCCCTTACATCTCTTGGGCCCTTCTGGGGCACTCCTTTCTGCCCACCTGGTAGAGTCCTGGGAGTTCACACAGGGTGGCAAGCACTCATCCTCTGGAGCTCCTCTGCCTGAATCCTGCCCGCCAGCCTTTGACCAGTCAGCCACCTTTGCCCCTTGAGCTCTCAGGTCTTCATTTCCCACTTAGACATCACTGCTGGACATTTCCATCTAGATGACACCTGGGTTCCAATCGCGGCTCTGCCTTTGAAGCACCTGGGACCACTGTCAAGTCCCTTTACTCTCAGACCCTTGGTTTCTCATCCTTTAATGAGGAGGTGAGCTCAGAAGCTCTCTCATCTCCACAGCAACCCTGGCACTGGCTTCTCAATGGGAGGGAAGCAACAGAGAAACTGAAGTGTTAGACACTATGTGTTCCCCCATGCCATAACAGAGACATACGACAATAAAAAAGAAAAGGTAGGCTAGACATGGTGGCTTATGCCTGTAATTCCATCACTTTGGGAGGCTGAGGCGGGTGGATCACAAGGTCTGTACTAAAGATATAAAAATTAGCTAGGCATGGTGGCGCACGCCTGTAGTCCCAGCTACTCGGGAAACTGAGGCAGGAGAATCACTTGAGCCCGGGAGGTGGAGGTTGTGGTGAACCTCATTGCCATACTTCACTCCAGTCTGGGCAACAGAGGAAGACTCCATCTCAAAAAGAAAAAAAAAGAATAAGGTTGAACAGATATACCCTCCTTTGTGCTTCAGTGATATTAATCTGTTGTCTGTGGCCATTCATTATTTTTGTTGAGATGTTTTAAGAAATATTTGTTCACTTTATACTGTCTTTTTCTTATGCAGCTTTTAAGATTTTTCTCCACACATTTTATAATCTATAGTTTCACAGTGGTGTATCTAGACCTAGATTTGTATTTCCATAGTTCAAGAATTCTTCTGTTCTTTCTATTTGAGAACTCAGAATTATATTTTAGTCTGGAAAATTTTTCGGCAAATACTATTTCAAATATAGCTTCTCTTCCTTTTCTCCATTGTATACTGCCAAACATACAAGGAGAGCTTCTATCCTTGTCATGTTACCCCCAATCTTTCTTAGTAGCTGTTTAGTGTTTTTCTTTTCTTCATCCCTCCTGTAGTCTTGATTATTTGTTCAAATATGTCAATTATGTTACCAATTTTCTTTTTAAATAAGCATAATTTTTGTTTAAAATGTTTATTAAATGTTAAGTTTTAATGACTATACTTCAAAAGTATGTATTTCTATTTTTTAATCTGTTGCTACTTTTCAATATTTATATATTTGTCAATCTTTTATAATTTTCTTCCCTTTACATATTTTCCTTGATGTTTTCACAGAATAGAGGGTGAAGTGTTACCAGCTCTCTGTTTCAGTGGTAGGAGTTTCCCTTCATAGGACTCTTTTTTTTAAAAAAAAAAAACGAAGTTTCACTCTTTTTGCCCAGGCTGAAATGTAATGGCACTATCTCAGCTCACTGCAACCTCCACCTCCCAGGTTCAAGCAATTCTCCTGCCTCAGCCTCCTGAGTAGCTGAGATTTCAGGCACACGCCGCCACGCCCAGCTAATTTTGTATTTTTAGTAGAGACAGGTTTCCACCCTGTTGGTTAAGCTGGCCTTGATCTCCTAACTTCCAGTAATCCATCTGCCTTGGCCTCCCAAAGTGCTGGGATTACAGGGGTGAGCCACCACGCTCCGCCAGGACTCTAGTCTGTATAAGGAGCATTATACTATCTTTATGGTTGCCATGATATGGATGCTAACCTCCAGTGATTAACCTCTGTAGTCTTATTCCCTTAGGAGCAGCTTCTGTTTTCAGTTGGTCATTTTAAAGATACTTCAAATTTCTTTGTTTGATGGGAGAAGCATTTGCTATCAGTATCCATATAGATTTACCTTATTACTTAATGTTGAGCATATACAATATAAATATATATATTTTTGTATTCTTTTCTTATCTTTTTATGCATAGAGTATGTATGTTATATGTATTGTCTTTAAAATCCTCTCTGCACATGTAGAAAACTGTATAGAATTGAAGATTATAGGCCAGAGTTCAAAATAAGGCATTTGTGCTTGAAAAGGATAAGAGCATCACATTCTAACATGGAACAGCTTGACAAAATACTGAATAAAAAAAAAGTCAACCTATAATCCTATAGCCAACAAAAATATCTTTCAAAAAATAACATGAAGAGCTTTAAAGGCATATAAAATTGAAAAAAAATTATTTTCAGAAGATACATACTACAAAATTAAAGAAAATCATTCAGGTAGAAAGAAAATGATTTCAGATGGAAATATGGATCTTCACAAAGGAATAAGGAGAGCTGGCAGTGGTAACTAAGTTAAAATAATATTATTAGATGGTAGAACTGATAAGTTAAATATACATACTATAATCCATAAAGCAATCACTAAAATAACAAACAAACACAAACTTTATAACTAATACATCAATAATGAGGATAAAATAAAAGCATTTTTTAAAATTCAAAAGAAGAAAGAAGTGAATAATAGGACAAAGACAGGACAAATAAACAGCAAAGAGAAAGATAATAGATTAAAATTCAAACAATAGTAATCACATTAAGCTTAAATTGCCTAAACACCTTATTTAGAAGGAAAATAGTTTACTATATGCTCTCCACAAAGAACAAATAAATAAGCCAAAATTCAAAATATAAGAACAGAAATAAGTTAACAGTAAAAGACTGAAAAAAGATATATTGTGCAAACAATAATCAAATAATTTTGTTTTATTTTTTTAAGACTGAGAGGTATTATTCACATCCCTCTACCCAAGGCTAGTTATGAGCCTGTAGTATCAATTCTTGTTGTATGTTATAAATTTTTTACTAATGCTTACCACAGAATTAAATAATTGTTTACTATCTTTCTTTCCTACATGACAATGTAGACCCTAGCTCTGTTGTTCATTGCTGTAATTCCAGTAGGTAATGCCGAGCTGAATTAGGTGAAAGAATGAGGAAAAAAACATAAAATGATAAACTCCAAATTAACTCATCTTACTATGTATATGTACATTTTTTGGTTAGCCCATATTACACATGGCTGAAAAAACAGAACTATAAAATGAATTGCTGAATTTACTGTGATAGTGTAGTTACTTATAAAATAGCGGGCTCTTTCTGAGCTCTCACAGGGAAAACTTCTCTTGGCTATCAATCTTAGTTATAAATGTTCTCTTTCTGAATTACTGAGCTTTTATCATTAGGACTTTAAAGCTTATCATGTTTATTATCACATGAAGCTTATTGTGTCTTCCTCTTTGTTTTGGCTAATTTAAAGCATAAAAATAAAATGTTGATCTACAATGAAAAATGTACATTTTGCTGGTGTGTATTTTGAGTACAAACCTTATTCCCAACTTCATCTTATATATTCTTTTTTATTTATCCTGCTTTCTAGATTTCTGTACTCACTTATTTTAGTTTTTGTTATGTGTATAGTCTTACAAGCCATTTCTGCAATTAGTGTTATAGAATTAGTCTTTTGACATGATAAGAATAAATAAAATAGAAAATTAGTGAGAAATGATCGTATGGAGGTCTCTTTTCTGATGCCTTAAAATTATGTTGTAAGGATGTAGATGAAACATTAACAAGAAAAATAGACGATGAGAACAATAATTAATCCTACCAAGATCAGGTCAATATCACATCCCTATTCTTTTTAAACTGCTATTAAAAACTAAACATAGATAACTAGTGAAGAGAAAATTCTGATGGATCTAACTTCATTCAGTTTATAGAGTTGACACAGAGACACAGAGCTCTGATTTATAGGAAAAAAATTTAAATGAATGGGCATGGGGTAATGTTGTTATTATTTTTTTTCATTCACGTATTTTTTCTTTTTTTCTTCCTCTCTTTCTCTCTTCCTCTCTTTCTCTCTCTTTTCTTTTTTTTTTATTGTATTTTAGGTTCTGGGGTACATGTGCCGATCATTGAGGATTGTTGCATACGTACGCACATGGCAATGTGGTTTACTTCCTCCATTCCCCCGTCACCTACATCTGGCATTTCTCCCCATGTTATCCTTCCCCGACCTCCCCACCCCCATGCTGTCCCTCCCTTGCCCCCCCAAACAGACCCCAGTGTGTGATGCTCCCCTCTCTGTGTCCCTGTGTTCTCATTGTTCAACAGTGAGAGTGAGAACATGTGGTCTTTAATTTCCTGTTCTTGTGTCAGTTTGCTGAGAATGATGGTTTCCAGATTCACCCATGTCCCCACAAAGGACATGAACTCATCATTTTATATGGCTGCATAGTATTCCATGGTGTATATGTGCCACATTTTCCTTGTCCAGTCTATCGTCAGTGGGCATTTGTGTTGGTTCCAGGACTCTGCTAGTGTAAACAGTGTCACTATGAACATACGTGTGCATGTGTCTTTATAATAGAACAATTTGTAATCCTTTGGGTATATACCAAGTAATGGGATTTCTGGGTCAAATGGAATTTCTATTTCTAGGTCCTTGAGGAATTGCCACACTGTCTTCCACAATGGTTGAACTGATTTACACTCCCACCAACAGTGTAAAAGTGTTCCTATTTTTCCACACACTCTCTAGCATCTATTGTTGTCTCCAGATTTTTAAATGATCACCATTCTAACTGGCGTGAGGTGGTATCTCAATGTGGTATTGATTTGCATTTTTCTAATAATCAGTGATAATGAGCATTTTTTCATATGTTTGTTGGCCTCATGTATGTCTTCTTTTAAAAAGTGTCTGTTCATATCCTTTGCCCACTTTTGGTTGGGTTTGTTTGTTTTTTTCTTGTAAATCTGTTTGTTCTTTGTAGATTCTGGATATTAGCCCTTTGTCAGATGGATAGATTGCAAAAATTTTTTCCCATTCTGTTGGTTGCTGGTTCACTCTAATAATTGTTTCTTTTGTAGTACAGAAGCTCTGGAGTTTAATTAGGTCCCATTTGTCTATTTTGGCTTTTGTTGCCAATGATTTTGATGTTTTAGTCATGAAGTCCTTGCCCATGCCTATGTACTGAATGGTTTTGCCTAGGTTTTCTTCTAAGGTTTTTATGGCATTAGGTCTTATGTTTAAGTCTTTAATCCATCTGGAGTTAATTTTAGTGTAAGGTGTCAGAAAGGGGTCCAGTTTCTGCTTTCTGCACACTGCTAGCCACTTTTCCCAACACCATTTATTAAACAGGGAATACTATCCCCATTTCTTGTTTTTGTCAGGTTTGTCAAAGATCAGATGGTTGTAGATGTGTGGCATTGTCTCTAGGATCTCTGTTCTGTTTCATTGGTCTATATCTCTGTTTTGGTACCAGTATCATGCTGTTTTGATTACTGTACCATTGTAGTATAGTTTGAAATCAGGTAGCATGATGCCTCCAACTTTGTTCTTTTTGCTTAGAATTGTCTTGGCTATGCAGGCTCTTTTGGTTCCATATGAAGTTTAAGGTGGTTTTTCCAAGTCTGTGAAGAAGGTTATTGGTAGCTTGATGGGGGGATAGCATTGAATCTATAAATTACTTTGGGCAGTATGGTCATTTTCATGATATTGATTCTTTTTAACCATGAGCATGGAATGTTTTTCCATCTGTTTGTGTCATCTCTTATTTCCTTGAGCAGTGGTTTGTAGTTCTCCTTGAAGAGGTCCTTTACATCCTTTGTTAGTTATATTCTTAGGTATTTTATTCTCTTTGTAGCAATAGTGAAATGGAGTTCGCTCATGATTTGGCTCTCTGTTAGTCTGTTATTGTTGTATAGAAATGCTTGTGATTTCTACACATTGATTTTGTATTCTGAGACGTTGCTGAAGTTGCTTATCACTTTAAGGAGATTTGCTGCTGAGATGATAGGGTCTTCTAAATATACAACCATGTTGTCTGCAAATAGAGACAATTTGACTTTCTCCTTTCCCAATTGAATATGCTTTATTTTTTTTTTCTTGCCTAATTGCTCTGGCTAGAACTTCCAATGATATATTGAATAGGAGTGCTGAGAGAGGGCATCCTTGTCTAGTGCCAGATTGCAAAGGGAATGCTTCCAGTTTTTGCCCATTCAGTATGATATTGGCTGTAGGTTTTTCATAAATAGCTTTTATTATTTATGTTCCTTAGATACCTAGTTTATTCAGAGTTTTTAGCATAAAGTGCTGTTGAATTTTGTTGAAGTCCTTCTCTGCATCTATTGAGATAATTGTGGTTTTTGTCTTTGGTTCTGTTTATGTGGTGGATTAGATTTATAGACTTGCCTATGTTGAACCACCCTTGCATCCCTGGGATGAAGCCTACTTGACCTTGATGGATAAGCTTTTTCATGTGCTGTTGCCATGGGTTTGCCAGTATTTTATTGAAGATTTTTGCATCTTTGTTCAACATAGATATTGGCCTGAAGTTTTCTTTTCTTGTTGAGTCTCTGCTGGCTTTTGGTATCAGGATGATGTTGGTCTCATAAATGATTTGGGAAGGATTTCCTTTTTTTGAATTGTTTGGAATAGTTTCAGAAGGAATGGTACCAGCTCCTCTTTGTACATCTGGTAGAATTCAGCTATGAACCCATCTGGACTTGGGCTTGTTTTGGTTGGTAGGCTATTTATTGCTGCCTCAACTTCAACCCTTGTTATTGGTCTGTTCAAGTTTTCAACTTCTTCCTGGTTTAGGCTTTGGAGGGTGCAAGTGTCCAGGAATTTATCAATTTCTTCCAGGTTTACTGGTTTATGTGCATAGAGTTGTTTGTAGTAACCTCTGATGGTAGTTTGTATTTCTGTGAAATCTGTGCTGATATAATACCTTTATCATTTTTTATTGCATCTATTTGATTCTCCTCCCTTTTCTTTTTTATTAATCTGGCTAGTGGTATGTTTTGTTGATCTTTTTGAAAAACCAGCTCCTGGATTTATTGATTTTTTGAAGGTTTTTTTTGTGTGTGTGTCTCTATCTCCTTCAGTTCTGCTCTGATCTTAGTTATTTCTTGTCTTCTGCTAGGTTTTGAGTTTTTTTTATCTTGTTCCTCTAGCTCTTTCAATTTTGACAATAGGGTGTCAATTTTAGATCTTTCCTCACTTCTCTGGTGGGCATTTATTGCTATATATTTCCCTGTAGACACTGCTTTAAATGTGTCCCAGAGATTCTGGTACATTGTGTCTTCATTCTCTTTGGTTTCAAAGAACATCTTTATTTCTGCTTTCATTTCATTGTTTATCCAGTTGACGTTCAGGAGTAGGTTTTTCAGTTTCCATGAAGTTGTGTGGTTCTGAGTTAGTTTCTTAATCCTGAGTTCTAATTTGATTGTTCTGTGGTCTGAGAGACTGTTTGTTATGATTTCCGTTCTTTTGCATTTGCTGAGGAGTGATTTACTTCCAATTGTGTGGTCAATTTTAGAATAGGTGCAATGCGATGCTGAGAAGAATGTATATTCTCTGGATTTGGGCTGGGGATTTCTGTAGATGTCTATTAGGTCTGCTTGGTCCAGTTCTGAGTTCAAGTCCTGGATATCCTTGTTAATTTTTTGTCTCATTGATCTGTCTATTATTGACAGTGGAGTGTTAAAGTCTCCCACTGTTATTGTTTGGTAGTCTAAGTCTTTTGTAGGTCATTAAGGACTTGCTTTATGTACCTGGGTGCTCCTGTATTGGGTATGTGTATATTTGGGATCGTTAGCTCTTCTTGATGCATTGATCCTTTTACCATTACGTAGTGCCCTTCTTTGTCTCATTTGATCTTTGTTGGTTTAAAGTCTATTTTATAATAGACTATGTGTGTCCTTGCACGTGAGATGAGTTTCCTAAATAAAGCACACCAATGGGTCTTGACTTTTTATCCAATTTGCCAGTCTGTGTCTTTTGATTGGGGCAGTTAGCCTATTTACATTTAAAGTTAATATTGTTATGTGTGAATTTGATCCTGCCATTTTGATGCTAGCTGGTTGTTTTGCCTGTTAGTTGATGCATTTTCTTCATTGTGTCCATGGTCTTTACCATTTGGTACGTTTTTGGAGTTGCTGGTACTGGTTGTTCCTTTCCCTGTTTAGTGCTTCTTTCAGGAGCTCTTGTAAGCCAGGCCTGGTGGTGACGGAATCTCTCAGCAACTGCTTGTCCGTAAAGGATTTTATTTCTCCTTTCCTTATGAAGCTTAGTTTGGCTGGATATGAAATTCTAGGTTGAAGGTTCTTTCCTTTAAGGATGTTGAATATTGGCCCCCAGTCTCTTCTGGCTTATCAGGTTTCTTCAGAGAGATCTGCTGTGAGTCTGATGAGCTTCCCTTTATGGGTGACCTGACCTTTCTCTCTGGCTGCCCTTAGCACTTTTTCCTTCATTTCAACCCTGGTGAATCTGACGATTATATGCCTTGGGGTTGCTCTTCTTGAGGAATATCTTGGTGGTGTTCTCTGTATTTCCTGGACTTGTATGGAGGTCTGCCTTGCTAGGTTGGGGAAGTTCTCCAGGAGAATATCTTGTAGAGTGTTTTCCAGGTTGAATTCATTCTCTCCGTCACATTGAGGTTCCCCTATCAAACGTAGATTAGGTCTTTTCAGATAATCTCATATTTCTTGGAGGCTTTGTTTATTACTTTTCACTCGTTTTTCTCTATTCTTGCCTTTTCATTTTATTTCATTGAGTTCGTCTTCAATCTCTGATATCCTTTCTTCTGCTTGGTCAATTCGGCTATTGAAACTTGTGTATGCTTCTCGAAGTTCTCGTGCTTTGTTTTTCAGCTCCATGAAGTCGTTTATATTCTTCTCTAAGCTGTTTATTCTAGTTAGCATCTCATTTAACCTTTCTTCTAGGTTCTTAGTTTCTTTGCATTGGGTTAGCACATGTTCTTTTAGCTCTGTGAAGTTTGTTATTACCCACCTTCTGAAGCCTGTTTCTGTCAGTTCATCAGATTAATTCTCCATCCATCTTTGATCCCTTGCTGGTGAGGAGTTGTGATCCCTTGGAGGAGGAGAAGTGTTCTGGTTTTTGGTATTTTCATCCTTTTTGTGCTGGTTTCTTCCCATCTTAGTGGTTTTATCTACCTATGGTCTTTGTTGGTGACTTTTGGATGGATTCTCTGTGTGGACATCCTTTTTGTTGATGTTGAAGCTATTTCTTTCTGTTTCTTAGTTTTCTTTCTAACAGTCAGGCCCCTCTGCTGCAGGACTGCTGGAGGTCCACTCCAGACTCTGCTCAACTGGGGATCACCCACAGGGGCTGCAGAACAGTAAGGGTTGCTGCCGGTTTCTTCTTCTGTTATCTTCATCCCAGAAGCGTACCCGCCCAATGTTGGCCTGAGCTCTCCTTTATGAGGTGTCTCTTTAGGGATACAGGGGTCGGGAAGCTGCTTGAGGAGACAGTTTATCCCTTACAGGAGCTCAGGTGCTGTGCTGGGAGCTTTGTTGTTCTGTGCCGAGCTGCTTGGCAGGTACCTTTAAGTCTGTTGCAATGTAATCCATAACTGCCTCTTTTCCCAGGTGCTCTGTCCTAGGACAGTCGGCTTTATTTATAGGTTTGTGACATGCTGCTGCCTTTTTTCAGAGATGCCCTGCCCCGCACAGAGTAGTCTAGTCACAGTCTGCCAGCAGAGGTGTTGCTGAGCTGCCGCAGGCTCTGCCCAGCTGCTGTGTGAACTGCCTCAGTATTGGCAGACTGCCTCAGTAGTGGCAGACGCCCCTCCCACCACTGAGCAGGATTGTCCCGAGTCCAGCTGCGCCTGCTGCAAAACTCTCAATCCAGAGCATTTCAGATTGCTTGTTTTGTGGGGGTGGTACCTGCCAAGCCAGATCGCCTGGCTCTCTGTCTCAGCCCCCTCCCTTTCAGTTGAATGGGTGACTTTGTCTCCCAGGCATTCCAGGTGCCAGTTGAAAAGGCTGCACAGATTTGTGTGAGTTTCTGTGCGCCAACCCACAGCACCAGCCGTGCTGAAAACTCATGTACTTTTTGGCCCGGGAATCTCCTGGTCTGTAGGCAGTGAAAACTTGTTTGGAAATGCAATGAACACTCACCCTCTGTATTGTTCTTGCTGGGAACTGCACTCCAGAGCTGTTCCTATTCGGCCATCTGGGATTCCTCCCTTTCATTCACATATTTTAAGATGTAGGCCAAAGATGTTGAAGCAATTCTACTTTTTTTCAGTAAGTAATCTTTCCTAATAACAATATTTTCAGATAAATCATTAGTTTGAAAAAAGATACTGAGATGATGAAAAAATTATGAAGAATTTTATATCAATCAAGGAATCTTCAGGCTCTGCGTATCCTTATAAAAATATAGTGCAAGTTGTCAAGGTGCCCTTGCTAAAAGCTGAAATACAAATTGGCTTTATGACACTTTTTTTTTATAACAGAAACTGTCCTGTGATATTATCAATCATTTAATTTTAATGCGTGAATTGTCTTATGTAATTTATCACCTTTCTAACATTGCTACAATTTAACATACTTTAAAATATTGAAATTAAAGATTAGAATGGAATGCTCATTATTAATGCTTTAGATAAAAAACAATAGCATTAGACTGAAATTGCTTTTCCAAGCATGTTTGAAATTGCTTTTCCAAGCATATTTCTTTAATAAAGAAAATATGAATCTGAAGAAATCGGATTCATATTTTCTTTATTAAAAAGTATCAGGCTAGGTGTGGTGTCTCACACCTGTAATCCCAGCACTTTGGGAGGCCGAAGCAGGTGGATCACCTGAATTCAGGAGTTTGAGACCAGCCTAACCAACATAGTGAAACTCCATCTCTACTAAAAATACAAAAAATTAGCCAGGTATGGTGGCAGGTACCTATAATCCCAGCTACTTGGGAGGCTGAGGCAGGAAAATCATTTGAACTTGAGAGGTGTAGGTTGCAATGAGCAGTGATTGTACTATTGCACTCCAGCCTGGGCAACAAGAGCAAAACACCCTCTAAGAAAAAAAAAAAAAAGTCTCATATACAAAATAAAATAAAAGTGCTTCACAAAGCTCATGAAAATTTTTATCATTTATTAATTATCTCATACTCAAATATTGTTGATAACCTAATAGTTGAAAGGAGCTGCTTGAAGTCTTGGGTATAAGAAAGTGAACAAATCAGGCCAAAATTTTCCTGTCTTCACAAATTTACCTTTTACTGAATCTACCTTTTGTGGACAGTAAAAGGAAAAAAAAAAAACATAGGTAAAATGATGTTATTTAATTTATTGATAATTGCTAGAGAGAAATGTATGGAAGTAGCATAAGACACGTGTCCTTGAGGGGCATGTGGCAAATTGGAGATGAAAGGCTTCCGTGTGAAGTGGACCTTTGAGCAGAAGTTGAATGAGAGAATCCTATGGATATTTGAGAGAAAAGCATTTCAGTAAAGGTAATAGTAAGTGCAAAGACCCCAAGATAGGACTAGGCCTGCTTTCTTCGGCTAACAGCAAATAGCTAATATGGTGTGGAGTAGAGTGAGCTAAGGAGGAAGTCATTTAGATATGATGAGACTTATTAGAATTATGCCTGTCATATTTGATCACATAATTATGTTGTAATTGGAGTTTTTATTTGAACAAATTGGGATGTTATAGACACAAAAAATTGAGTTGTTCATATTTTCGTATACCCGCCTTATCCAGAAACAAAATTATTTAAGGCCTAATTTTCTAGTGTTGAAATTGATGTCAGAATTAATCTCAGAATTTCTTTAAAAGTTAATGCTTTGGATAGAAGATACCAACATTGCTCACTCTAGTTGATTACATGAATTCTCTAGATAATGCTGAATGTTAGCCAATGAGGATATGGAGAACATGGGGGTTAGAGGAGCAGAATGTTGAAAAAATACTCCAGACCCTAGGTAGGGTAATCTGTGGTTGAGTCTGTGAGTTCAGTGTAACAAATTGAGTAATAAATAACATTTACTTCACTGGAATGTTAGCCCTAAGAGCTAAATCACAACACTATAGGATTAGAAAAGCTTGTGTGTATTCACCATAAACTTTGTAGAGGCTATTGTCTAACAAAAAATGTAACATTGAGGAATCTACATGTGCAATTTATTTCAACATTTATCAAAAATATACTAAATACCAATTTTATATTTACTTACTCAATGTTGCTTTTCCAAAATACATTTTATTGTTTATATCTTGAAGTGATGATTAAATGAATAAGAGAGAATTATGCAAAAATTGCAACTAGAAACATACGTCTCCCTTTTCTGAAATAATGGTAATAAACCTTACAAAGAAAACACACTGGTTAAATAGTTACTTTATCTATTGGTAGGAAAGATATTTTTCTACTTGTTTATTAGCCTCTAGAAGATACATTAGCACACAAAAAACATTAAATATTATTTGAAAATGTATATATATTTTGTCCTCTAGAATTTTCCTTAATATGGAGGTGGAAATAGAGAGAAAGGAACAAAAAGACAAGATCACTTATTATTAGTGAAATATTCCCTGAAGTATTTAATAAAGGCAGAATATATATCCTGTTATAGTCCCCAGGAACCTTTGCCACAGCAGGTTGATTTTGAACCTGGTTTGAGATATGAAAGTATTTGAAAATAATACTTGAAAAGGTAAAGAATATTGATCATTCAATGATAAATGAAATTAAAAAATAAGAACCATACCAATGGACCACTTGCACATTTTTGGGCTGAATGTATGCTGTAAAATTAGAGGATCATCAGGATGAAGAAGTGATTTATAGAGCTACATTCAAAGTGAATTATTCAGAGAATAAATTAAAATATGAAAGTAAATTATTCTATTAACTTAATATCTTTGGCTAAGTGATTATATTTTTAGTAGCCTTACTACTATTGAGGCATGTGAGTAGTGACTGGTTGTTAAAAAGCTAAAAGAGATTTATTTTCAGTTGATTCCAAGTCTGCCTTTGCAGTTTTTCTTTTTTTCTTTTTTGTCTTCTTCTTCTTCTTCTTTTTTTTTTCTGAGACAAGATCTCACTATCACCCAGGATGGAGTGCAGTGGTGCGACCACAGCTCGCTGCAGCCTTGACATTCCTGGCTCAAGTGGTTCTCCCATCTCAGCCTCTAGAGTAGCTGAGTCTATAGGCATGAGCCACCACATCTGGCTATTTTTAAAATTTTCTGTAGAGACAGGTTCTCACTATGTTGCCCAGGCTAGTCTCGAACTCCTGGGCTCAAGTGAACCTTGACATCCCAAAGTGCTGGGATTACACACATGAGCCACCGTGCCCGGCCTTTCCAGGTTTTTGAGCACATTTCTTTTCAAACATAAAGCATATGCATGTATGACTAGCACTTCACCATTTGTCTATGTTCTTTTGAGATATGTGGTGCTGGACAGGTTACTTCTAATTGTTATATTTGTTCTACCCCTGATGTGCACTTGGTGTTAGTTCTTCCTTTCGTTTGGCCGTTTTGCTCCTCAACCATAGCTAAAATCTGCCAGTTTAAAACACACTTTCCTGTGTGTATAAGAGAAGTATATAATTCCTTTAACTCATTTGCAGCAAAATAGAAAAATATTAGCTGAAATTAGCAAATGCAGAATAATCCTAACTTTAATGAAAATAAGGAAGCTGATAGCTGCTATCCAAGAATTGTCCTGTGTTTAAGGGTAATTGAGCTCTTTGGAATAAATGCTGCCAATTGTGAAATCTTCAAAATTAAGCTGCAGATTTAGTCTGTGAATTCAAAGTTGGTATTTATTAAGCCAATAGAGCTGAGGCAAGAAGGCCAAGATCTGACAAGCAGTCATTTCTTATGATAAAAATGCATAGGAGTTATGAGTTAGAAGATTATCGTAAGAATCTCTTACTTTCTAAACTAGAGACAGATGACCTTTTGTTACATTCAGCCTCACTAATTGCTAAGGTAAGCTGTTAATGGTCCATATTTTTTACTGGAGTCTCAAAATCAGTTAAATTGAGTTATTATAAGATTCATTTCATCCTAATAAAGCATGCAAAGAATATCTAATTACTTCAGTCTCTCTCCTAATTAAAAATCAATAGTCTACATAACCTGACTGTCTTCTTCTCATTTATGGATTTAAGTGACACCTCTTGCTGAACTTTAGAAGCAACAGTTATGGGCAGCTCGCGTTTCTTTTTAACAGTGGACCCATTCATTCTCCAAAGTCCTTAGTGAGCACATAATAGAGGATGGGTGTGCAGCAAAGATAAACTTAAAAAAACTCAAAATTTTAAGCATATACTTTGAGCTACTCTCCATTTCAGATACCTTACATTATCTCCAATCCGAAAATAAGGCTTTATGTATATATTCTCACTACCAGTGTATAGATTGGAAAAGAAGTGAGTCTATGCCTATATATTCAGTAAATAAGAGCTTGGATCCGAGTAAGTGCTCATATTCTACACAATAGTGCCCCTTCTCACCACAACCAGTATGATGGTCAATTGACTTGATTGGGCTAAGGAATATCCAGATAGCTGGTAAAACTATTTCTAAAATAAAACAGAAGGAAATCACCAAAACTTGGCAAGAATTTGGAGCAATCAAAATTCCAATACACTGCTATGAGATTATTGATACCACAGTAGAATACTACCAGTATCTACTAAAGCTAAGTGTATGTATATGCTCTGATCCTGCAATACATATTTGATTATATATCCCAAAGAAATAAGTGCATATTCACCAAAGACATGTGTAAGTGTGCCCATAGAAGTTTTATTCATAATAACTATAACTAGAAAAATAAAAAAGAAATTTACCTTAATAAAAGAACGGATAAATAACTATGCTAAATTAATATAATAGAATTCTGTGCATCAGTGTGAATGAGTTACCCACAACTACACGCAGAAAATAGATGACTGTCACAAATGTAATTTTGAACTTAAAAAGTCAGACACAGAAAAGTATACGCTTATTAGCATATTAATCTAGAAAATTAAAACAGGCAAAACTAACTGTTAGAAATTAGAAAAAATGCAGAGAGTTGCAGTAACTAGATGGGAGCCTGAGATGTGTTTTTTTTGGGAGCTGGTATTGCTTGGCTTCATGATAAGAATGTGTTACATGAACGTATTGTGAAAATGATACATATTCTCTTCTGATACATAAACTCTCCTGTTATGTATACTACTGTTTAGTAAAATGTTTAAAAATATCAACTATGATCTAAAATCTGCATAATACTAGTATGGCAGATTCAGAGAGTGAAAAGATTAGGTGAGAACAAGTACAGATGCTTATCTCGTTTGAGAGGAATGCATAGATATTAACAAAGTCAAGATCCTGATAGGAATAAGTAAACAAAAATGTGTATTTTTAAATTAAGGGCAAACAATACAAGAATGAAAATAGAATTTTGTCTTTTAAGTATAGCACAAGAAAATTATATTCATCTAATAGAAATTTTAGGTAAAGAATAAAAAAGAGAAAAGAATTTATATTTATGTATTAACTTTGTATCCTCCAATCTTGTTAAATTTACATATTAAATCTGATAGTTTAAAAATATATTTGGTTGATCATTAACATTTTTAAGACATTATGTAGTCTTCAAGTATACACAACTGGACATTCTTTTTAATGTATTTATAATTTTTGTTTGTTTTGTTTTACTTCATGAGCTGGTATCTCCAGTACAATGTTGATAGAAGTAGTTAAAGTGTACATTCTTTCTTGTCCCCAATCTTAGGGGGAAATTAGTCAGTCCTTTACCATAAGATACGTAGTTTTATATAGCTATCTGGTTTTTGAACTTCATTAGTTGAGGAAGTTTCCTACCATTCTTAATTCGTTGAATGTTTTCCCATGAAAGGATATTGTATTTCTCTTTTATTCTATTATGGTGAATTATTATATAGATTTATTTTCATATGAAACTAATCTGGCATTCATAGGATAAACCCCACTTGGTAGTGATATATTAATATTTTTATATCATTAGTTACTGTTGTTTTGTTGAAGATATTTCCATGTATATCATGAAAAATATATGTTCACAATTTTTCTTCAATAAAAGTTTGAAATTTGTAGTATGCTCTTGCATGTCTCATAAAATCTAATTAGAACCATGCATTTCACCTTTTTTTAAAAAAGAATAAATGTTTAATAAAATCTCTGTCTTAAAGATTTATAGAATTTTCTGTTACAACTGTCTAAAACTACAGTTTTCTTCATTAAATATATTCTATTTAATTTCTTGAGTTAGTTTGGACAATTACTTTTTATAAGGTATGTATTCATTTGATTTCAGTGATATTTCATTTAGTAAAGTTATTTAAAATACTGCATTTGTAGCCTTCAAATTTTATATTTCTTCGTTTTCATAATATGCCCTTTATTAATATTTTTGCTTTTCTTTAGTATTATTTCATTAATTGTTGTTAGAGTTTTAGACATATTATTAATATTTTCGAAGAACAAACTTCTGGCCTTTTTACTGTTGTCTGTTTATTACATTGATTTATAGCTTAATCTTAACTGTTTTTATGCTCATACTTATTTTGAATTTAATGTGTTCTTTTTTTCTAGCTTCTTTATGCGATAATTCAAGTAATTTATTTTAACCATTTCTTCTTTTATAATGTAGGCTTTTAAACTATGAATTTTTCTTTAAACACTGTCAGCAGTCTCCCACAAATGTTGATAAGCTGTATTTACATTATCTCTCAGTTTGAGTATTTTATTTCCCTTGCGATTTTGTTCTTGATTACTGTGTTATTTAATAGTGTAGGTAATTTCTAAATATTTAAGAATTTTCTGAATATCTTCACTTTTTGATTTGTAATTTACTATTGGTGTTTACACACAGAAAACATACTCTGAGATTTTAGTCTTTTAAGGTACACTAAAATGTATTTTATATATTTTGATGAATGTTTCATATGCATTTGAGGGAATGTGAATTTTCAATCATTGTGTTAATGTAATATTTTAAAAATATCATTGAGGTTCAATGGTAGATCTATATTATACTCCATTTCTTGGTCCATTTGTTTATCTGAGAGAAGGTAGTTAAAATGATAGAGGATCTCCAGTTATGTTCTCAGATTGTCTGTTTCTTCTTTCAGTTCTGTAAGTTTGTGCTTTATGAACTTTGAAGTTCTTGTTAGAGGCATCCATATTAATATTGAAATACCTTTATGATGAATTACTCCAGTTGGCCTTGCTTTTACATTTTTTGTCTTGAAATCTGTTTTTTCTCATACTAATATTTCCACACCAAGTGTGAGCCACTATGCCCAGCCTACTTATTTCTTTTTGAAGATCCAGGCTTCTATCTGATAACACTTACTTTTAGTCTGAAGAAACTCCTTTAGCATTATTGTAGAGTAGGCCCACTGATGAAAAATTCCTCCAGCCTTTTAATAAAAAGAAAATATATTTACTTGAGACACATTTTTGAGTGATACTTTTGCTGAATATAATGTTTCAACATTTAGCAAATTGAATATATCCTTTTATTGTCTTCTGCTTTGCTTCTGGTAAGAAATTAATATTATTTATGTTTTTATTTCTTTATTTTCTGCCCTCTTTTGAGTTTTTCTGTGTTTTTTTTCTTTTATTTTATGCTATGACTTTGTATATTCTGCTTTGAATGTGCTGTGCTTCTAGTATAATAAGTTAATCTTTTTCGTTAAATTTGAGAAATTTTTAGCCATTTTTTGCCTCATTCTCACTCACTCATCCTTCTTAACCTTCAATTTCAGGTATGCTGGACAATTTGGTATTATTCCACAGCTATCTCAGATTCGTTTCCTTCAATCTTTGTTCTTTTTGTTCTTCAGATTGGAAAATTTCTGTTGATCTGTCCTCCAGTTCACTAACTTTCTATCCCTAACTTCAATTGGATGTTAAGGTCATCCTGGAATTTATATGTGTTTGATTTCTTTATGTATTTATTTATTTAGAGACAGAGTCTCACTTTGTTGCCCAGGCTGGAATGTAGTGGCACAATCTCAGTTCACTACAACCTCCATCTCCTGGAAGTTCAA
The DNA here is from genome assembly GCA_963573385.1 of Cacajao melanocephalus. Classification (NCBI taxonomy): domain Eukaryota; kingdom Metazoa; phylum Chordata; class Mammalia; order Primates; family Pitheciidae; genus Cacajao; species Cacajao melanocephalus. The sequence goes on from CAUYLG010009435.1 coordinate 38,137, forward strand.
GTGATTCTCATGCCTCAGCTTCCCACGTAGCTGGGAATACAGGCATATGCCACCATGCCTGGCTAATTTTTATATTTTTACTAGAGACGTGGTTTTACCATGTTGGCCATGCTAGTCTCAAACTCCTGGCCTCAAGTGATAGGCCCATCTCAGTCTCCCAATGTGTGAAATTACAGGTGGGAGCCACTGTACCTGGCCAGGTATTTATTTTTTATTGTTGTAGTTTTCAATTTTAGAAATTCCATTTTTTGTAGTTTATATTTATCTTGTGAAAAATCTATGTTTGTTCATTAATTAAGCTCATGTTTTTCTTTAATCCTTGAAAATTGCCTTTTAATTGTTTACTATAACACCAGTTTAATGTCTGTGGCTGCAAAATCCATACCTGTATGGTTTCTATTGATTGCCTTTCCTCTTGACTATTCACATTTTCCTGTTTCTTTGAATGTCTAGAACATTTTTATTATATGCTGATCATTGTGATAATATATTTCTGAGATACTGGATATTGCTAGTATTCTGAAAGATTTATTTTTGTTATTGTAGGCAATTCAATTATTGGAAAGCCTTGAATCTGTGTAAACCTAAGTTTCTACCTGCTGTGGTAGAGGTGAGAAAACTCCAAATTGTTTTCTGAGTTCCTCTAAGTTACTGGAACTCACACAAGCTCTCAATTCTGTCACTTCTGAGGATCTCACTAGGGTTTAACTTAGGCTTTGTTATTGTGGGTCAACAGTCAGTCTTAATTTAGAGTGAGGCGATTTCTTCTAAGGTTCAAGCTATGTAGCATAAGCTGGATGTCAGGATTGTTATTGAGGTGTTACTAAAGCCTCTCTATTCTGGCTGGTACAGAGCTCTAATTACCTCTAGCAATTCCATCCTTTTCTTATACCCATGGTGGCCAATCTCTGTTAAGCGTGAGGCTGACCAATCCACAAACAACTCGTAGGGATCCCTGACACTAACTTACGTCCTCTTCAGTACACAGTCCTCTGATTTCTAATGTCCTGCACTACTAATTCCAATGACTTCACATAATTTGGAGGGTGAACACAAGTCTGCACACTCAAGTAGCCCAGAAGTCTCATTCCCTAATATTTATCCTAGGGATAGTTTTGCACATGCAATACTGGAATAGGGGGAATAGGGTAACGAATATTCATTGCAACAGTGTTTGTTAGTGTGAGATGATAGAGACTACCTAGATGTCCCATAACTGGGAGATTATGAATGAGTGAAAGGTAAAGGGGTCATAATATGAAATACTATAAATGAATCAGTATTTATTAACTAATTTTACATGCAGAAATTTATATAGATTCTTCAAAAATAAGGCAAAAGAACCCAGTACTTTTTATGGACTAATATAATAATATGCTGTGGACAGAGGAAAATAACTCTAGTCCCTGACATTAGTAACATCCTTGGAGACAAAACAAAACAGAACTGCAGGGCCCCTTAATTTAACTACAATAATTTTCCAAAAGTTACTTTGCACTTTTTACTTTATCATCTGCAGGCTATGAATGTGAAGGGGCATTCCAGATGACAGCTAGTTGGCTTATAGGTATTTATTAACTGGGATATTCATGTGAAAGGTCAGCTAGGTTATGAAATGCTAACAAAAAATCCTCAAACTGCAGTTCCTTTAAATATCAAAGGCTTACTTCACTTGTGGCACTCATGATACACAATTCAAAAGGGTTGACAAGGAATGCAGGTGGTCTAAAAGGGGAAATATTGGACAAATAGCACTACAGATTACCACATTATTTTCTGTTCTAGATGTATATTTAAGTGGCTTACTTAATATAACTATGTTAAATCTACAAAAAGGTTCTTCATTGACCACTTTTAGGAAAGATAAGTAAAAGTACTAGTAGAGCAGTATTTTCTAAGTTAGTCTATGCTCCAGCATTACTTAGCTTCACAGAAATAGATTTATGGGTCTACACACGGATCCTCTGAAATATAATCAGTTCAGTGTGGGGTTGGGAGCTTGTTTATTATTTAATGTGTTCTATTATCAAAAACTAGGGATGCTCACTACAGAGCTCTGCACTTGGATACCTGGAACTTGGCTTCCTGAATAAAGCCTTAGTCACAAAGTGTTGTCTTTCTTAAAATATACCAAAACAAACAAACCGGTAATTTTAGATAATAGCAGGAGAAGTCATAAGAAACTTTCTCTATGACCGAATTTTGGATAGAAAATAATAAGTTGAGTCTCTTTCTGAATCTGGCTGAACAAGAGGTGCCATCTTGGAATTAAACATCCACCACAAGGACAGAATGGTTCTGTGCCAGGAGTCCAAGAGCCAGCACATCTATATAGGGCTGTTGTTCAGGCTGTACAGGTTTATGGTCAGAGAAACCAATTCTACATTTAACAAAGTTGTGCTGAAGAGGCTGTATATGGGTCACACCAACTGGCTACCTCTATTCCCTTCCTGGATGATCCAGCAGATAAAACTTTCCAGCTGGGAAAATAAAACTATTGTTGTTGTGGGGACCATAACAGATAATGTGTGGGTTCCAGAGGTGCCCAAATTACAGGTATGTGTGCTCTGTGGTTGAGCAGCTGACCCACAACTGCATCTTAAAGTCTGGGAGCAAGTCATAGATTACGAATAGATGAGGGGAAAAAAACATCCAGTGGGAATACAACAAACAGAATGACTTTCACTCTGGAAACTATAAATAATAGAACAATGTGAAAAAGAAATTTTAAATAGCTACTTAAGTATACCAAATTTTATATAATAAAGGATGGAATAGAGATAATACCAGTGAAATATCTGTGAAAATGGCTATAATCTGAAAATCTGGCCATACTAAATGTGTGATAAAATGCAAAACATAGGACCTGGTCCTTATCACACTGCCTAACAATTGCATGGAATGTTTGCTAACTACATTTCACATGGGGGGCAAAAACCATCAATTATTGCTCATATAATAGGCAAAGGCCATAAGCCAAGCAACAAGTTCAAGCCCATAAACACTAAGGAAGCATTGCTAGGATTTCAATTTATTCTAAAGCTTTATCAGGCTCAGATTTTGAATTAGTCCATTCTCATGTTGCTATGAAGAAGTACCTAAGACTGGGAAATTAATAAAGAAAAAAGGTTTAATTGACTCACAGTTCTGCATGGCTGGGGAGGCCTCAGGAAACTTACAGTGATTGTGGAAGTCACCTCTTCACAGGGCAGCAGGAGAAAGAATGAGAACTAAGTTAAGGGGGAAGCCCCTTACAAAACCATCAGATCTTTTGAGAACGTACTCACTATCATGAGAATGGTATAGGGGAAACCACCCCCATTATTCAATTATCTCCACCTGGTTTTGCCCTTGACATGTGGAGATTATTACGATTCATTGTGAGATTTGGATGGGGACACAGAGCCAAACCATATCAGATTTTATAAACAAAAACAACTAAAATTCACTTCCCAAGTTTTGTTTTTTTTTTATTCTTTTTCTAAGGAAAACTAAAATTCAAAACAGATAAACACCCTGCAGTCTTACTGGTTTGGAAGACCAGGACAGATATTTGAGATAACACAACAGCTAGAAAGTAAGAGAAGAAATTACAGAAAAGAGAGTTGGGGAAGGGGACCACAAATTCTGTGGGTGAACTGCCATATCTCTGCCTGGCCTCAGAGGCAACCCATTTAAGGTAAAAATAGCCTTTGAATTAGGTGTAGTCTTCCTTGGGTAAAACAAGACTAAAATAAACAAAACAGAGAACACAAACAAAACTAAACTAAATATTCTCCATAGAAATATTTTTAAAACAATAGCAAAATTACCAAAATACAAAGAAACAGAAAATGCAACCCATTGCTAATAGAAAATGTCAGTGGAGAAGGTGGACCTGAGAAAAAGCAATTGTTGCAATGTCACAGAAGAATTTTAAAATGTCTATTTTAACTGTGCTCAAGAAAATAAAGGTAAAAATATTTATTGAATGAACAAATAGAAAAGATCAGCTGAATAAGGAAAAACCTACACAAAGAACCAATGGAAATTCTATAATTTAAAAATATATCATGTAAATTAAAAACTGCACTAGATAGGCATACAAAATTTTGGAAACTAATAACTATAACTATGCTGCTATAATACTGAAGTTGGCTGGGTAGTCTGTGTGTATGATTTGGGTGGGAAAGAGGTGAAACATCTTTTCGTGAGAAGTAGGTAGAAGAGACGAGTTGGAGGGATTAGTATGTTGTGAGAAGGAGACAGTGTGTCTTACTGAAGGAAATAGTTGGTATTTTGCCCACTAATAAAAGGAGAGTCATGTGTAACAAATTAGGAAAGCAGGGGAAGGGATGGTTACAATTAATAGGATAAAAAGAAAAATATAAAATAACATCTAAATGAATAAAAGAAAAAAATGAAATAAATGAAAACTATAAAACCCACAAAGTAAAAGAAAAAGGAAAAAACACTAAAATAAGTAATAAACATAGAAAAAGATAGTGGGAATAAAAAATTTATCAGTCTAAATGGAATTAACTCATTAGAAGCCAGAGTCTAATTAGATTTGGTAAAAGATTAAAAATAATTTTGTAAACTATGAATGATTATAAGCTTTTATGATGAAAATGCCACAAGCAATTGCAACAGGAACAAAAATTGACAAATGGGATCTAACTAATTTAAAGAGTTTCTGTTTGGCAAAAGAAACTATCAACAGAGTAAACAGACAATCTACAGAATGGGAGAAAAATTTTGCAAACTATTCATTTGACAAATGTCTAATATCCATCATCTATAAAACAACCCCATTAAAAAGGGTGTAAAGTACATGAAGAGACACTTTTCAAAACAAGACATACATGCAGCCAGCTAGCATATGAAAAAAAGCTCAACATCACTGATCATTACCGAAATGCAAATCAAAACCACAATGGAATACCATCTTACATCAGTCAGAATGACTATTATTAACAAGTCAAAAATAAGCAGATCCTGGTGAGGTTGTACAGAAAAAGGAGTGTTGATACACTGTTGGTTGGATTTTAAATTAGTCCAACCATTGTGGAAGAAAGTGTGGCAATTTCTCAAAAACCTGGAGACAGAAGTACCATTTAATCTAGCAATCCCATTACTGGGTGTATACCCAAAGGAATATAAATCATTTTATTATAGAGACACATGCATGCATATGTTCACTGCAGCACTATTCACAATAGCGAAGACAGAGAATAAACTTAATACCCATCGATAATAGACTGGATCAACTAAATGTGGTACGCATATACCATGGAATAGTATGCATGTATACCAAAGAATGAGGTGACGTCCTTTGCAGGGACATGCATGGAGCCGGAGGCCATTATTCTTAGCAAACATAGGAACAGAAAACAAAATACCTCATGTTCTCACTTATAAATGGGAGCGAAAAGATAAGGACACATGGACACACAGAGGGGAACAGCACACACTGGGGACTATTGGAGGGTGAAGGGTGAAGGAAGGAGAGGATCAGGAAAAATAACTAATGAGTACTAGCTTTAATATGTGGGTGACAAAATAATTTGTACAACAAACCATCATGATACAATTTTACCTATGTAACAAGCCTGCACATGTAATCCTGAACTTAAAAGTTTATAAAAAGAGCTATTAGAAAAATAATAAAGAAAAGAAGATTGACACAACAGATAAATTATAATTTCTTTTTTAATTTTTCTGGCAGTGGATATTTAGTTTGCCCCAATGGATGACTTCTATAAACAATGCTGCAATAAATATCTTTTTACAGTTCTTTATAACCTGCTGATGTTTTCTCTGAGGTTCCATTTGTTAGATGAAACACATGATAATTAAATTTAGATTTTAAAAAACAGGTTTTTAGTATAAGTATGTTTCAAATATTGCATGGGACTTTCTTACACCAAAACATCATTTTTGTTTATCTTAAATTCAAATTTTAATAGGTGTTCTGTATTTTTATTTGCTTTATCTGGAAGCCCTTTCTCAGGTATATACCTAGGAGTGGGTAGGCAGTTTCACAGAGTTTGCTTAATCTTAATTTTATGAGGCACTGACAGACTTCATGTCCAATATCCCACCACTAATGCATGAAGATTGATATTTTCGTCATAGTTTGGCAAGCACGATATTCACTAACCTTTTAAGTTTTGCAAAACAATATAAAGTATTAAACTGCTTCTTTAATTTGCATTTCATTCCTTACTAGTAAGGTTGAGATTTTCTCCATGCATAACTTTAAGACAATGATATTTTTCCTAGTGTGAACCACCTGTTTGTATATTTAAGGAAAAATGCTTTGCAATTTTACATAGATTACAGAAATCCATTTTTTTCAGTAAGCAGTAAAAGAAATGTTTTTGATAACCAACTTTCGGAGAGTCATTTTCTTGATTGCACCCTTGGCAAATGGCAACTCCAGCGGCTTAGTGACCATGTCTGAGTTTCTGAGATGTGTCATAACAGCTGCTAGAAAAGTATCTGATGCATAGCAAGCCCTCAATAAATATTTATTGAAATAAACAAATGTGTAATTATCCATATATTTTTAAATATGTGCATTGGTAGATTTTTTTCATACTGGTATGGAATCTAGTTCCTGATTAGTACCATAAAGTTCTCAGAAGTAAAAGATCTGTAGAAATCCAGGTAAGTGTCATAATCAGTTAGAGAAACAAGAGGGATAAATCCACAGTATATGCAGATGCCTGACTGTTCCATCTGATATGGTTTGTTTGTGTCCCCACCTGAATCTCATCTTGAATTTTAGTTCCCATAATCCTCATGTGTGGTGGGAGACACCCTGTGGGAGGTAATTTAATCATGGGGGCAGCTACCCTCATGCTGTTCTCATGATAGTCAATTCTCATAAGATCTAATGGTTTTATAAGGGTCTTTTCCCCCTTTTGCTTGGCGCTTCTTTCTCCTGTTGCCACGTGAAGAAGGATGTGTTTGCTTCCCTTTCCTCCAGATTGCAAGTTTCCTGAGGCTTTCCCAGCCATGTTGAACTGTGAGTCACTTAAACGTTTTTCTTTTATAAATTACCCAGTCTCAAGTATGTCGTTATTAGGAGCGTGAAAATGGACTAATACACCATCTATTTGCTTGTAGTTCTTAAAAATTCCTATCAACAATTCAAGAAATGTCCTAGCACTTTGGGAAGCCAAGGTGGCTGGATTGCTTGAGCTCCGGGGTTGGAGAGCACCCTGGGCAACATGGTGAAACCTCATCTCTACTAACCTACAAAAAATTAGTCAGCTGAAGTGGTGGGCGCCTATAGTCCCAGGTTCTCAGGGGGGCTGAGGCATGAGAATTCCTTGAACCTGGCAGGCAGAAGTTGCAGTGAGCCAAGATCCCACGACTGCACTCCAGCCTGGGTGGCAGAGTGAGATTCTGCTAAAAAAACAAAAAACAAAAAATTCAGGAACAATCTTCCCTGTGTTCATCTTTGCCTGAACAAAGCACGAGATTGCTTTTGATGTTTTGTGTGTGTGTGTGTGTGTGTGTGTGTGTGTGTGCGCGCGCGCGCGCACGTAATATACTAACAATACAAAATAGAGCCAATAATATTTGTTTAATTTTAAGTGGAAAAGCTTTATTGAAATCACATCTCGCTCTGACAGCCAAACAGATGGCCAAGACACTCTTTATTCCAACTTGTTCTTTGTGTTTTTGTACTCAATATTTCCGAATATCATTTATTCTCCTAAAAGTACCAGGCAGCTACTTCTTCCTTGTTCATTCTGTATCAGCAAACTCATATCTTGTTTTATCTCACCTTCTGCTGTAAGAACAGAAGCAACTATTAGCATTTTGGCTTTTTGATACCTTTCTATGTAGTCCTACCACATGTTTGAGAGAAACCATAAAGCAAAAGTAAGCTACTTTTTGTTCAGAAGACATGATACATAATATAGCTTTAATATCTATTAATCTATATTAATCTGTATTTAATATCTATAGCTTTAATATCTATTAATCAAAAATCCACAATTATATATGTATGCTTATATTTATATAAGTATAGTGAGCATATCCACACATATTTTTATTATATAACTTATCAGTAATTGTCATAGTGTCAATTAGTTAGCATATTCAAATTATAACAAAGGAAATATCCAATATGCTAAGAATTAGTTACTGTTACTGTCTTTGTTGCCAATTTAAAGGGTAATTATTTCTATTAAAAGTAAAAATTTCTTTCTTAGTTTTAGAGAAAACACTCAAATCTGTAGCCACATGGAATTGCATCAACAATTTTACATAATACTTTCTATTTAGTCTTCAGTTTACTAACAATTTTTCTATAATTTTCTGTTTTGTAGTATCCCTTTGAGGTAAAGCACACATGAAAAACATGCTTTCAGGCTAGGCATGATGGTTCACACCTGTAATTCCAGCACTTTGGGGGGTCAAGGCTGGCAGATCACTTTGTACAAGGAGTTTGAGACCAGCCTGGGCAAAATGGTGAAACCCCATGTCTACACTCCCACACAAACAATACCAAAATTAGCCAGGTGTGTTGGTACATGCCCTTAGCCCCAGTTACTCTGCAGGCTAAGGTGGGAGGATCGCTTGAGCCTGGGAGGTGGAGGATGCAGGGAGCTGTGACCACACTACTACTGCATTCCAGCCTGGGCTACAGAAAGAGATCTTGTCTCAAAACAAAAGAAACAAAAGAGTTCTTTTATTTATGAAAGTGATATGATAGGTGCATTTTTAGTCAAACATGATTGTAAATTTTATGTTCAATGGTGATAAGTGTTTATGACAAGTCACCAACAATGTCTTATGAATGTAACTTTTAAAAGACTAAATTAAAGTCATGGCTAATAAAATTTGCAATGTAGTAAGCAAACTGGTCTATACAGGGATGAAAACTATGGTTGTGACTCCTTTAGCAACCTGTTCTAACCTATTACCCAGAATATATGGCTAAACATGTTATATAGAAAACTTGCTTAACTGTCAAGAGAATCTTTGTCTACAAGTTTTGTTAATTAAATCATATGTTAAAATCAGGATCCATTGATGCTGCATGCTAGCAGATAAATGCCCTTGTGATTCTCAAGGCATATAATAAATTCTAAACATAAGAGATAGTAATTAAAATTATCCATCTGAAATTGCTGACTTAGATATATATGAATTTTATTTTTCAAAATAAATACACGCAGTCTTGAATGCTCATCAGTGAAGTGCATCCTTGTGACTTATTGTTGCTGTGATTGAATATAGATTCAGTATGGCTTTCCCAGGCCTCAGTCCATAAATCATGCCATAAAATGGCCCTACAAGGGAGCCATCTGATTCTCCTCAGTTTTTCATTTTTCTATCTTACTCAACTATTTCTAGCCTTAGGTGGTTTCCTTGTCAAGAAAATCAGGATGGTGTTTTATTAGTCTGTTCCAGTGCCTACAAGTGTTATTTTATCTTTTATGCTCTGTGCATTTCCTTTAGGATGAATGATGCAATTTAGTAGAGGAAATACTGGAAAATAACTTAATTTATTTGTAAACTACTTTTGAAGGGTGGGAGAGAAACAGTTGTGTTCCCCTTTGGAGTCTTATATCAGATAATACTGCAGTCTCTTTGTCTTTCAATTTGAGAAGCATCTTGTTTGACTTGATATCTTTTCTTTCTCCTAAGTATAAATTCTTATGAGAGGACTTATTGAGAATTTAGAGATACTCTAATCTAGATTTGGAATTTAGCCTCATAAACAATGTGATTTTCTGGAAACAATTCATCTCTTCAAAAGTGGGACTAGAATTTACACATTATTCTCTACCCAGTGTTTCTTATAATATATTTCTTCAATGCTCTTGTATCAAGCTACTGTAATCTGAATGTTAATGTCTTCACAGAATTCATATATTGGAAACTCATATCCAATGGGATATTATTAAAAGGTAGAACCTTTAGGGAATGATTCAGTCATGAGAGTTCTGCTCCCATGAATGACATTTTTGTACTTATATAAGAGGCTTAAGGGAACCTCTTAGTCCCTTCTGGCATGTAAGGAAACAGAGACTTAGTGCTGCTTAGGAGTAACTGGTCCTCACCAAATACCAAATCTTGTACTTCTCAGCCTCTAGAATGGTGAGAAATAAATTTCTGTTATTTGTAAATTTCCCAGTCTATGGTATTTTATTATAACACCAGTAACAGAATAGGACACAAGTGGATTCAATACTCCCTTGGCTGCCTCTAAAGTTATTAATAATGTAATAACATGACAAGGTTTTTGAAATGGAATAATAGGTATACTATTGGATCTCCTCCAAAAATGCCCATACCTTAATCCCCCAAACCTGTGAATATGTTAGCTTACATGATAATGGGAAATTAAGGTTTTATATTGAATTGATGTTGCTAATCAGAGGACTCTAAAATAAGATTATCCTAAATTATCCAGGTGAGCCCAACATCATCACAAGGGTCTTTAAATTGTGGAAGAGCACTGTAAAAGACTCCATTTCCAGTGAAAGGTGCACGTTTGCCTAGTAGCTGTAGGATAATGAGAAAAAAATTGTTTCCTGGCTTTACATTGTGGCCTCAGTTTCAACTCCCCACCTTACTTCTGTTTCTTGAGTATCTTCTAAAACCCAAGTTTCTCGATTCTTAAAACTGTCAAGAACCATCAAGAAATTTGGGTTTCAGGACTTACCTACCCTTATTTTTCTTACAGCCTCTTTTATTTTTTTTTTTTAAATCCCTGGTCATTTAGGTAACGTGTGTTTATTATGTAGAAAATTTTTCCAAGTTTCAATTCATTTTCCGGACAATTATTTCACAATAACATTAGAAATTAATATTAAAGCCTTTCTCTTACATTCTGTTCTCTACTTAAACCAAATAGGTACATTGCAACAAAAACCTTAAATAATATTTGTTTTGCATAAAAGAAGAAGAAATGTCAGTTTCTGATAGAAACAGAAGTTGAATATTCCAACTCACAGTGCTAATAGAGCATGTATATGTGCATATATTTATGTGAATACTTATGAAATAGTCACTTTCTCCTGTAGTTGACACGATTTGCAACACAATCTTTGTATTTTTTTTTGCTTCACTGTAGGGTTATGAGGAATGGCAATATGCAATGTATAAAAAAAGAAAGGTAAATACAAATGTTCCATGTGTCACATTGCTTTTTCAAATGCTTCTGAATTTGGAATGTATGTAATATTTTACTGTCTTTTTATTAATTGACTTTTTAGGCACTTGTGCCTAAGAAAGTGTTCTAAGTTTTGGGTGTGTAATGGTGAGAACTAAAGTTACATAACCTGCTGATAATACTGTGAACAAAAATGTAATGTACAATTACATTTTTGTTTGTAGAAATTTATATTTTGTATGCTTATTTTCATTCTGAGAAAACTTCCAAATGATACTTTATATAGAAAATCAAACATAATTAAAATAAAAAATATTAATTTTCATTTAAAAATATTGATTTATTTTTAAATTGACAAAAATATATATTTTTGTGTACAACATGTTGCATTGAAATATATAGACACTGTGAAAAGGTTAAATCTAGCCAATTAACATATGCATTACGCACATATTTATGATTTTGTAATAAGAACACTTAGAAATCTATTAGCAATTTTAAAAAATATAATGCATTGTTATTAACCATAGTCACAGTGTTCTGCAATAGATCTCTTAAACTTATTCCTCCTATCTAACTGAAATTTTGTATACACTGAATAACATCATCCCAATCCACCTCCTGTCTTCCATTCCCTGGTAACCACCACTGTACTCTCTACTCATATGAGTTCAATTACTTTAGATTCCATCTGTAAGTGATAATTGTCTTCTGTGCTTGGCTTATTTCAGTGATAATATTCTCCAGGTTTCCCCCATGTTGTCACAAATATCAGAATTTTTTTTTCTTTTTAAGCACTGGATAGTATTTTGTTCTGTATATTTGCCACATTTTCATTATTCACTCAGTTATCTATTGATGGGACACTTAGGTTGATCCCAAATTTTAAGCACTGTGAATAGTGCTGCAGTGAACACAGGAACACAGATTTTTTTTTCCTGTGGATATATGCCCCAAATCTTGATTGCTGGATCACATAGTAGTTTTATGTTTAATTTTTTGAAGAACTTCCATACTATTTTTCCATAGGGGGCTGTACCAACTTGCATTCCCACTAATAGTGAGCAGAGGTTCACCTTTTGTCACATACTGTCCAACATGTTATTATTTTGTATTCAATTGATAATGAAAATGTTTTCAAATAAAGTCTCTGTGCACTTTCCATCATCAGTGTTCACTAAACATATTAGTGTTTGAAAAAAATTTAATCATCCATTTATTAAAACTGTCATTTTGAAAAATTTTATTAACTAGTAATTCATACAATCTATCTTAGAATACACTCTCCTATCCATTTTTCAACATAAAACACATTTAGAATTTGCTTTCCTAAACTTGTAAATACATCAATATTTGATTGTGTAAAAGATAATTTGATATTATTGGTCTGATCAATATTGCACATATAAAGTCAATTTGGAATTCATCAGTAGGAGGCTGAAAATGGTCAACTCTAATGAGATGATGCCTCACAAATGCTAAACTTAGATTTTCCTGTTTTTTTTCCTAGAAATGTTGCTGTTGTATAAGGTTTTAACTTACATTATTTCTTCAAAAGTTTTTATAATTTGGACACCCAAACATACACAAAACCAACACTATCAATTTACTTATTAATTACATCCCATTACTTCATAGAATCAACTCCAAGCACTTAAATGGTTCAGTTTAACAGTTTTATTCTATTTTGCCAACCCCATAAGTAATTTCATAGATTTCAAGGGCACAAATTTAACAAATGATTACAGGAAATATCTTTTCAGCATTAAGATACGGTAAATTATTGGAAAAATTGCAAGGACAGTGTCATAACTGTTTCATTGTAGCCTTCTAAGCATACCAATTTGAATATTTTGAGCAGTACAAATTAAGTTTAGATTTGGTTGTAAATGATAATTTTTTTTTACCTACTGACATTTGTCTTTTGCTATTTCAGAGTGAAACCAAAGCTTTTCTGGGCATATTACTATTGAAACTTAATTAAACTTCATATGTAGCTTTATCCCTTCCTTGAACACTTGACATACTTGTTTGTGTTTAAGTAATTAATTTAGATTTTGGTTTCTTTGACTTTTTATGCATTCTTTCTTTCTTTTTTTAAATGTCTCCACATTTTACACTTCATGATCATACAATACTATTATATTCAATTCTCCTTAAGAGAATATTATTCACTTGTTTAATTCACAATGCAGAGAGTGAAACCATGTAAGATGAATAGAGTAATAATTATTTTAAAACTTTCTGTATATCTTATGTTTAAATCTACTTATAGGCAGTTTAGTTGTCCTCAAGCAGAATATTGTAATGTGACTTAATACTAAAATGTATTTTAGTTCTCTACTGACTGTATATCTAAAAATCTGAATAATTTCATTGAAGTAGATGAAAAAAAGAATTTACCTTGAAAAACTATAAAATGAGGTGCCATTGAGGCTTCTAAATGCAAAGGAAGGATTACTTAAAATTCTCCTCAAATTAGTGTAATCTTCCCATGCAGCCCACTACTGAAATTTTTTCCGTGTGTATTTCTCTTAACTTTATGTCAACTGTTTGTTCGAGATACTAGAGTTTACTAGCATGCTGAGTTGATGGAGTAAAAAAAACACATTTTCCATATGCAGTCACAAAAAGAGACTTAGTACCAGCTTATTAAACAATACACTCTATTATTTAAATAAGTTTTCTGTGCCTTGTTCTTTTTCTAAGATTGGTCAGTATAATTCTCAATAGGGTCTATACGAGAGCTCAATCATGTAAGTCAGGAAAATATGTACTGCAAAGGCAGGGCTGACTGTCTCCTGTGTCAGCTATTAACTGTTGAAATAATTTCATCTTGGTTGGTGCAAAATTCCTGTCCCAACTTTTCAAAGTCCCTTGTGCTAACTTGCCACTACTTCCTGAATATTCTGGGGACCTCTCCGTAATCTAAGGGAAATTTCTGGCATAGCAAAAGCCATACACTACCCTTCTCTGGTGTCTGTTCAGATTGGTTGTTGCTTTTTCTCTGTGCTGACTGTTAGATACGTTGAACAACATCCCTGGTTGTATGAGAGACAGTCCTACTAGAAGACAAACTGGCTAGTCATATGCAGAAAGCTGAAACTGGATCCCTTCCTTATACAAAAATTAACTCCAGATGGATTAAAGATTTAAACATAAGACC
>CAUYLG010009436.1:0-22930 GCA_963573385.1 Cacajao melanocephalus
GTGGTGGATTATGTTTACAGACTTGCATATGATGAACGAGCCTTGCATCTCCAGGATGAAGCCTACTTGATCGTGATGGATAAACTTCTTGATGTGCTGGTGCAATTGGTTGGCCAGTATTTTATTGAAGATTTTTGCATCCCATTGTTAAGTGCTTGGTTTCAGTAATTATTTTCATTGTTATTGAGAAGGTTAACATCAGGGAAAGCTAGATAAAGGTGTAGGATAACTCTCTTTTATGGGTTATAGTACAGGTACTAGTTTTGCAACTTACGTATAACTCTAAAATTGTAAAATAAAATATTTGTAGTATTAAATAAAGTGTATTTTAAAGAGAAAAAATAAAAGAAAATATTGTAAAACTATAGTCTTCCCCTTCCCAAGAGTTCTGTAGGGACATGCTAGTCCAGTACACATTAGTTTTTCCTCTTTATTTAAATCAAATTTGAAGTTTGTGTTTATTTCATATTAATAGATAGTAGCATCGAATCCTAACAGATTTAAAAGGGAGCTTATAATCAAACAATTTAATCTCTTTATTTAAAAACAGTGACACTCATCTGAAAATAATGCATATAGATGACAAAGCATTTCCTAGTCGGGCCATGGAAGTCTATGACTGAGCTGAGACCAGCACTCAGGAACCCTTATGCTCAATGTGGTGCTTTTCCATACCATTCTGACTGCAGATTCCAGATTGTTGCTAGCAGCATTTCTGATTTTATGATTTACCATAGGCATTTTTTTTTGTTATTCCAGCAGTATTTGTTGAGTACCTCACCTCTCAGGTGACAAGTGTACAACATTATCTTTCTTTCTCCAGTCACGTTATGCACATGTTCATTCATTTATCCAGTATAATGGTTGATTTTACAGACATTTACCAATATTGTAGGGTTGAAGTCATGCTTTCAGAAATTAGATGACTTTAAGTTCATATTCCCTTGGAAATTTACTAGCTGTGTCACCAGGGGCATGTCACATAACTTCTCTAAGCCTCAGTTTCTTTCTTTGTACCATAGGCATTTTTAAATGACAAAGGATGACTTTAAATTATTTAAGACCTCCTTCACTCCCATGATCCAATCAAAGCCAGTTTTGTTTTGTATTGTTTTCCATAAAGGTATTCCCTGGCCTTGTGTTGCTAAATGAAATTCAAAACTAGTGATATATAAATATATTTATCAAAGGCAAACATTGTTTCATTTATTAGTGGTTGCTGGTGGCCCATAATCAAAGTACTATCTATTGAATGAAACAGATTGCTTTTTTGATTCTATTGATTGTTTCTTTGAATTTTCTGAGGATAATTTAGTAATAAAAGCCTGTCTCCACTATTACTTCCAATACATGTATTTACTCATGTATTTTTCTTTTGCTTACACAGAGAAGATGAAATAATGAAAGCAGTTTTTCAATGTTTCTGCAATTTTCACTTAGATCTTATGAGGCAAACCTGTAGATCAGTTATTTCTTTGCACATACACTGTGCATGTGTGTGCTTTTCTTCTTCAGCTTGAAAAGACAGGGCTTTTGTCTCTTCTACAGAATTGAAAGCGAAAACTCAAAGATTCTTAAGGCTTCTGGTGTGGATCTGAACCAATTACTAAGCTGCGAAGTAGCAAGACTACCCATATCATAGTAGTTTCTTATTGTATTTAAATGGCCATGTTCTTTAACATTTAATGTCTTGCTAATGTTAACAAGTGTGTCTCCAGTTTTGAACTGAGGTGGGAAGGAAGCAGTGGTTATTTATTAGTCATGGCTGTTAACAAAAGGTAATGAAATAATTCCTCTCCTTGAGCCTTATTGATTATTTTAGTATTGTTTTTGCAACTTCTTTGCATCTGTAAGAGTTTCAAAGACAAAAGACTAGAAACAAAAGAAAAAGAGAATGCTCCAAGTCTTGAAATGAACACAATTTTGGAAGGGGTTGGTAGCCCTTGGGACATTCAGAGGATGTCTTAATTTATTTTCATGCAGCTGGTAAAGACGTACCCAAGATTGGGCAATTTCCAAAAAAAAAAAAGAAGTTTATTGGACTAACAGTTTTACATGGCTGGGGAGGTCTCACAATCATAGTGGGAGGCAAGGAGGAGCAAGTCACATCTTATATGGATGGCAGCAGGCAAAGAGAGAAAGCTTGTGCAGGGAAACTCCCATTTTTTAAAACCATCAGATCTCTTGAGACTCATTCACTATCATGAGAACAGTGCAGGAAAGACCCCCCACATAATTCAATCATCTCCTGTTGGGTTCCTCCCACAACACTTGGGGATTGTGGGAACTGCAATTCAAGATGATATTTGGGTTGGGACACAGTCAAACCATATCAGAAGGTATTGGTAGATACTTTGGCCTCCTCCTGTCTCCCCCTTGAGCAGAGTGTCAGAAATTCTAGCAGCTGCACATGGGCCTCAGGCCAGCAGGTCTTTTCTGAAGAACATGGATACATCAGAGCTGTGCCTCAAGGCTTCATGTCCTCAAAACATCCAGCTTGTAGATAGATGGTAGCTGTAATGGTGACCAGGCATGATTCCTTGCCTACATTTTCTATGAATTTAAATAGATACTATTTTTTTGTTTGTTCTTTTCTTCTTTCTTGGAGAGTCTAACTTTTTTTCCTTAATTTTCAAAGATAATGGGACAATGTATGACATTCATCTTACTGGACAATATAATGAACTTCAGAAGGTTAATTGTTTGCTGGTCAGAATTTCCAAGATGGCACAAATTCAATTTTATGTTTAAATTTTAGAAGAAAAAATAAGTCTCAGTAGCCGTTACCCAGAAAGCAAGTAAAGTTATCTTACGAACATAACTATTAACTCAACAAAGAAAAGCCTGAGAGGTACTCAAGAAATTCATAATTGAAGTAGTGAATAATCCTATAATTGCTACTTCTCAGGAAAGCTCTGTGTGTATGTGGAAAAAAGGCATCATGGAACATTACCCATCAAACCTACTTCTGTCAATGATGTTTAGTTGCTTTAAAACATATTTTTTAAACAAGATAAGACTTGGGACAGAGACTTCAGCCAAAGCTATGAAGGAAGGAAAAAAAAAATAAACTCTCTATAATTCCAGATTCATTCTTTTCTATCACAAGAAAAAGTAGCTTTATGAACAATGGCCCTTTGTTCCAGTGCAAGACAAATGTTGCAGGAGGTCACTGTATTGCATGGCCTCTGTCTCTTCATCATTTTCTCTGCCTCCAGTATGGGCCTCTTTTCATGGATCTGCCTCATGGCCAAACACACACAGTGCAAATTCTATTAATATTATATTATTCTCCTCCTTAAGATCCCTCCACACTATATTCTTTAAAAAACTTTAAGCCTCTTAATATGAAATATGAGCCATTGACTAAATATCTTCTCTAATTTCCCACATCATTTCCTTCAAACTTGGTGCTCTATTAATCCAAATTTACACTGTTGCTTTTTGAACCTGCCATATTGTTTCCACAGTGCTGTGAACTGGGCATGCTTTTCACTCTGTCTGGATTCCATTTCTACCCCAACATACACATATATTTTTCTACTACTTTTTAATTTGGCTAACTTGTGCTGATGAGCCATCCCTGAATCCTCATGGGTTCTTCAGTGTCCCTGCTGCATTTCTATCAAAGCCCTTACACTAAAGAGTAAGAATTACCTGCTGACTCAAAATCAGCCATCAAGGCTGAGGTCCCTTCTAGGGAAGAGACAACGTACCCACATTTTTCAACAGCCCAGACACAGCAAACACTCAATGAATGAAATGAATCTTTCCATTTATAATATCTCCTTTTTTACTCTTTATTAACTCAAAATCAGTCCTTTGAACCCCAGGAATATTTACAAATTGAATACTTTTTACTATATTTATATTCTAGGGTTTCCTCAAAACTTTTGGGATATTACTTATGTGATCTTTATGATGGTCTTTTAGGCAGTAATTAAATTTAGTAACTAATTTATGTAAGGTTTATTGTCATAGCAAACTTTAATTTTTTTCTGTTAAGACTATAGGTTCTTAGCCCATCAAGGCATCTCTGGTATTTGTAAACTCCCAAAGTTTTTTCCAGAATTTTGGGGTAGGTACATTTTGTGGGAAAAGAGCCAACAGCTTTCTTGAGGTACTTCAAGTAGTTTGGAAAGAAAAAGGGAAAAACAAGAGTGAAATTACTGAATAGGAATGAAGGGCATATGTTTAGGAAATGCAAGAAGGAAAGGAGAAAATACATTTCTTTCATTTGTTTGCTTTTTTGAGATAGAGTCTCACTCTGTCGCCAGGCGGGAGTGCCGTGGCGTGATCTCGACTCACTGCAACCTCTGACTCCCTGGTTCAAGCAATTCTCCTGCCTCAGCCTCTCAAGTAGCTGGGATTACAGGCATGTGCCACCACACCCAGCTAATTTTTGTATTTTTAGTAGAGACAGGGTTTCACCATGTTGGCCAGGATGGTCTCAATCTCCTGACCTCATGATCCTCCCGCCTTGGCCTCCCAAAGTGCTGGTATTATAGGCATGATCCATGGCACCTGGCTAAGAAAATATGTTTCAAAAGCATAAAATTATAGTGAAAAAAGAAAATGCATAGGGCCACAGACAAATCTTGCTGAATCAAACTTTGTCTAGGGTTAACTTAGATGCAGGATGATACTTAGCCTCTCTTCTGAAGAACACGCAATATCTGAGTGTAAATATATTTCTCTTTTTCTCACTAGAGTGAGAAAGACTAATAGAAAAAAGGATATTAAACTTAGAAGCTCAATCTCTTGACCAATTTTTTTTCTAAGTCACAATATTCATTGGGTATTGATGAAGAGAGAGATACAGGCTATCCATAACATATTCACATTTGATCCAAAGGATGAATGGGCAAAATTATATCTAGCAGAAAGACATTTTATTTAAAACAAGCTGAAATCAAAATATAAATACCTTTGTTTTCCCTGTCAGGCAAAATGTTTACTGTCAGGATGGAGGCAAAATTTTGTAGTCTCCCAATGACGTGACCATGCTGTCTAAAGCCCTCCAGGTGTGACCAGTGAAGACACTTACTCTGGGAAGCCTGATCTCAGATCTGACGGATATTTTTGCTATGGAGAAACCAGTTATAGGATTTCAAGTGCCAGAGAAAAGGGGAGAAGTGAATAAAATTCAAGATCCATCTTAATTAATCTCTATTAATTATGAAACAAATTGAATATAAATGAAAAGCAATTTCAACTCACTACTGAAAAAAAAATGTCAACAGGAAGCACAATATTTACAAATAAAAGTCAAGTCATTTATTCAGCCCCAAAACTGCATTGTCTGGCTGCTGTGAGGATGTTCACCATGCCTCCTTGTTTGGTTGAATGCAGATGGAAGACTTCTGACCACAGGATTTAATTTACTAGATTCACATATGTGTCAGTCATCCAAGTCAGGAGGACATGTAGAAGTATTTTTAGCAAACATCCCCATGGCAAGTACCTTAATTTGTTGTCTTGTAGAGGATCAAGAATGCCAGCACATGTTTGTAAAGATTCCAATTTTACATGCAGTTTTAATACAATATGTTTCATAAAAACCTTGCCTAATGGTTACATCTTGTTAGTGATGGTACTTCATCTCAAATCCCTGGAGGGTTCTTTCTTCTGGGAACAGAGCATGTAGGCACCCCCGGGTACTATTTAGGAGAAATGACTGCATGATCATCTACTCCCATGTCAGTTCAAGTTAAAATATTTTATGGCACTATCAAAATTTGGTCAATAGCAAATAACTTATTGTCATAGACTATTGCAATAACAAGTAAGCATTTGTCAATAACAATGCAAAGAATAGCTTATCCTCTCTGAGTTTCTGTGTGGGTGAAGCTAAATCAAATGTCTACAAAGAGAAGAAAAGAGGATATTCTAGGATTAAATCTGGTTATGGCAGGCATTTGATATCTCCATCAATGGGAAGATTCATGCTCTTAACAGAGAAAGACAGCTTTGAAGAATGAAGAAAAAGAAGTATCTGAGTGAAGATTTCCTCAAATAGAGCACAGGAGATTTTTAAGAATCTTTAAGTAGAGAATATATTTGAAATATCTTACTGAACAATTTAATATTTACACATAGATGCTTCATACTGAGGTTATCTTTACAGTGTTAATTTTTATGAAAACTGTAACATTTATGCATTCCTATTTGTTAGGGATAAAGGAGCATTTTGTAAAGACTCAGAAGCTCTCATTTTGATCTCCATGCATGTTGTTCCTGCCTTGATCTCCTCACCTTGTGATGGTCCAGAAAGGAAACTTTTGCACCTCAACCACAACAGGACTGTGAGAAACAGATAGGATATTTACATGCTCCTTGCCTCTAAATGTCAAATCCATTAGGCAGTGCTAGCTTCTGAGACTCAATAAAGCACCCCAAGGCACTAATTCCCAGAAGCATAATCAGATCATAAAGTCAGAGTTAGAGTGACATTTGGGGCCATCTAATCCCACACGTCCTCTTAAAAAACTCTTCACATCAACCCCTGTGCTGACACAGCACACAGCCTCCAGGTGTGGGACTATCCTCTCTCTGGGGCAGATAGTCTCATTAGAAACCCTAATGCAACACTTAGCCAATGTACTAAGTGTTGGAAAGATCTTTCTCTCGGTGTTGGTTCTGAGCGTTAATTACATCTATCTACTTTTCTCCTTTACAGCCCTTCAAGAAAGCTATAACCTCTTCCTGAAATTTCCTTCTAGTTCTCCCTATAATGCTTCTTTATGTAGTGTGGTTTCCAGTCACTTTCTCATCTTGCTGACCCTTCTCTGAACATGATTCTGTTTTTCCGGTACCTCTTTACATCTGGAGCCTCAGCTTTCAAACGAATTTTGACCTTTGATGGCTAAGGGCCATTATCTTTATTTAGCCAAGCATTATAATTATCTTAGTACAACATAAATTTGTCTTATCTTACAATTAATTATAAATGGCATAGACTTATGGGGTGCTAGTGGTGTTGACCTTGAAAGAGTGAGCCAGATCTCAATTTTTTAAAAGAAAGACTGGAACATGGGGCATGTTGCTAACATAGGAACTGCAGAATATAGACATAGGCACAATCCATTAGGAGAAACAGAGCTCATGGGTAAACCTGAACGTGGGGAAAATGAAGAGCTATTGTAGAAAGAAATGGTGCACTGCCTCAGAGTCTAGCTGGCAAAAATATTTATTGATTAAGTGTATGATACTATTCACAACAACAATCAATGGTCATTCTTTTACTCTGTGCTAAGAGTTTACATACTTCTTTGTTTTGAATCTTATCTTTATAACTGATCTAAGAGGTAGCTATTATTAGCCTTCTTTTACAAATAAGAAAAGTGAAGTTCAGCGTAGCTAAGCACATGAACCAGGTCACAGCTAGGTGATGGTGAAGCTGGAACATAGGCAAGATGACCTGACTACAGGGTGCATGCTGATAACTGAAGTGCACCAAGCCTGTTAAATATGGCTTCCTCGCCTTGGGATTAATCCAGTGATCAGGAGGCATATCTTAGTATGAAAATAGAGCTCAGTGGCCCAGAGGTGATTGCAAGGTTAGATTATAATGGGTTGGGACTGGTGGAGCCTAAAATTTACAACCAATCTGGAAGATAGTTCACTATCATACTAGCCAGGGTGAGGTCACTGGATGGAGAGGAGGACACCAGACCCCTGGAACAAGAAAAGCGATTATATCACCCTTTGCTCCCAATCTGCCAACAGCAAGAGTTTTTTTAAAAAAATTGTGGAAACCTGACAACTTACCAACCACTTTTTAAGCATATCCATTAGAATTATTATTACTATTATTCCAATCAGCAGTTATTATGTATCTCCAGTTGTTCTAAGTGCTTTTCACATATTAATTTATTTAATGATTGTAATAACTCTATGAAGTGAGTACCGTTATTATCTTCATGTAAAATCTGGCTAAACTGAGTCACAGTTAGGTGAAGCAGCTTGTCAAATAGTGAGTCACAAGCTCGCACTCAGATCCAGGTGTCTGTAGAACCTCAATTTTTTAATTCATCTCTCCATTATGGACTCACTTCTATTCTGTGTGATGGTACTATTCAATCTCCTGAGGGATATTCCTTTGGGAAAATGCTCTTGTGAGACACCAAGATAGTTCACCACTGAACTCTGGAGTTGAGCTCTACCCTGTCACCATATTCTTAGATATTTGAGTCCTTGGGTTCAATGTCAGAAGTTTGTCTAAGAATATGCCCTTTTCTGGTTTGAGTCAGACTGTTAACTATTCCTACAGGAATAGAAAAACCTTGATTTGGTTCTTGTTGTTTTAAATCCGTAATGCAACATGTCATTTCCACTATCTAATAATATTTTAGTAAAAACTAATTTTTTAAAATTTATTTATTTATCTATTTTTAATGCATTTATTATGCTTCAAGTTCTGAGGTACATGTGCAGAACGTGCAGGTTTGTTACATAGGTATACGTGTTCCATGGTGGTTTGCTGCATCCATCACCCTGTATTTAAATCACTTTTTCTAGTGGTTTCTTCATGAAAAAACAACTGATGCCTCAATGGTCTTGCATAGCCCTCTGAGAAGTCTGTTCTATGGTAGTCACCAATGTTACAGATTTAAAAAATTTCATTGACTTGGCTTCAATTTCCATTAAGAAAAAAAAAATTCCCCTGAAATAATGTATCCACTTATTTGGATGAATTATTTCAGGGGAAGTTTTTCTTTTTACATTTTTTATTATGTAAAGAGTATTTTAAAGAATTATTATGGTAATATAATAATAATATTTCAGAGGAAAACTAGTTTTGACTTTGGGCCCTTTGCTGTTTTCTTTACTCCTTGTCTCTGCCTGGGTCTATGTTTATTGAACTCCACAGAATGCCAAGACAGCATTTGTAAAGGGGGATTTATTTAATTCTGGGTGAGTTGTACAAATGCAATAATGTGGCCCAACTCTTGTTTAATTTTGAAGTCTCTCTCCTAGACAGCATTGCTCATAATGGACGGTTCAAGCCAAATTATCCATTATTGTTCCCAAAGTTTACAATTAAACTATCGATCAAAACTGGCAGTGATTTCTCCAGCAGCCTGAGCCTAGAAGCAGATGAATTACATCAGAACACGAGTGTGTGGAGCCAGAAGGTGACACAGACAGACAGATGCCAGCCAGACAGTGGCACCTTCCACCAACCACCCTGGGATCCAGCCTTGGTAATTTTCCTTGAGCTGAGAAGCAGGCTGCCACCCCAGCTATGTAGAGTGGGTTTGCAGTTTTAATAGCCAGAGGTGTCCGCAATTTGCGACCTCTATCCCCGGCTGTAAAAATTGGAGTTTAACAGGTTTGGTTCCATGGGGAACCGACCTCAGCTTTTAGGCTCCTATAGACACTGCAGAATGCATCTTTTCTGGGGAATTCCACAATAAAATGACTGTTATTTATCATTACAAACCTCTTTATCATTTAGTCAATAAAAGGCCTCTCTCTCTCTCACTTTTTTTCCTGTGGCGTGCTCAGTCAGAAATCGGTATTAGTCTCTCCTGGCCTGAAGGCAGGAGATGTCAAAAGCTAAATCATGATCTACCCTGGCTTCCTGGCTAAATTGTGTATGAAGGCCTGAGGCAAAAAGGTACACATGCTCATTATTTGAAACTGAGATTTTCCCCCTCTTTTAGTTTTTCTTTCTTTTTCTCTTTCTTCTTTTTACATATTGAGACATAGAATACATATGTGGCTCAGAAGACATTTGATATAAAACAGGACAAGAGCTTGACGTGTCCCCTTCATATATTTTCTGATCAAGAAATAAAAAGTGAATTGTAATTTAAAAAAAAAAAGGACAGTGGACTTTACCTCTTGAACTTTTTGCTCCTGGTGAAAAAAAAACAGTGTTGCTTATGATTGGGGGTCAGTAACAGATGCCTTCCAAAAGGAGTGCAAACCTCAAGAAAGGCAGATCTTTAGTTGAGTATGAATAGTGTTATTTTTTACTTGCACAGAGTAAGAGGAATCCATTCCTTTAAATCTGCAAATAAGGTTTGCCTTGAGATTCACTCACTTCCTACAGCACTGCAGTGGTAGCTGCGTGGTGGGAGGTGTCAGTCACAAAATGTCAGTAGAAATGCTGAGGTAACAGTATCTTTGGACATAACATATTTGGAGTGGTTCCTGCAAAGCCAGCTATCCTGATTATGGTCGGAAGGATCACATTTCAACCCAAAATAAAATTTGGTGATCTTAGATGTCCTTTTCATTATATTGTCGCGGGAATGCCCTCGCTCCTGATTTTTACATATAACAAAGCACTCTTCGGGGACATGGGTTTGTTCATTACTTTATTGTCTTTTTCAGTCAAGGCAGATTCTGAGCTCATTCTAGGTGCCAGATACTATTGCCACCCAAGGGGACGGACCTTGTGAATAAGTAAGGATTATCGAGCATGACGAGATGTGTTGGAAAAAGCTTTAAATGACCCTAATTACATAGATACATGTCCAACTGTTTCATTTCTAATGGGTCAATCTACAAAATAAGAAATAAAATTTCAGGGGACCTCTATTGTTAAAACCTTGATATTTTTCCCTGAATATCTTATTCCTGGAGGAGGTAACATTTAGAATCATAGAAACCTATATTTTCAGAGCTGAAAATAGAGAATATCTTGTTCCATACTCCTACTTAGAAATTAAGGCTAAAAGAAAGAAAACTAACACAAAACAACAACAACAACAAAAATTGTCTGAACATTTAACTAGCAATTTTAGGAACTGAAACTTTGATTCCTGTCCATACCTCAATCTCCCTTCTGTATGACATGTTTAGTCTTATCCTTTTTTGTATAGCATTTACCAAAGATACACTCAAGGATTGCTTGGCAATGATGAGAAGACAGAGGAAGTAGTTGCCTTAATGTTATTAGACACTGCTCATTATCATCATTTGCTCATCTGTGTTCTTCTTAAAAATGGGCAAAAATTACGCAGGTCTCAGGTGCATTAGCTGGAAAGTCCACTTTAGCTATAGAACTAAATACATATTTATGTACATACTTAGATCTCACTGTATAATATGTATAAGTATATATACACATACATGTAAATATCACTATATATAACAAAATACGTATCTAGAGAGAGATCTCACTATATATGTACAATATGCTCTAAATATATAAATAAATATGTATTTGGTATGTATATATTTAAGGATGTAAGTTTATACATGAATACACACCCATGCACATACTTTTTTCTTTGCTATTGGTCAGGGCCCTGAACTGTTGATGCTCACTTATTATTCATGACATGACATGGACAAATTAAAAGCATTTCCTTTTTTTCTGGCTTTCTGACTTTGTTAGACTGGCTTGCAAGCTGCTCTTCCAAGTAACATTGAGAGTGAATCAATGGTACATAATTCTGATCTGTAAGGCAGACGAGCCAATCCCCCAAAAACTTAATCATAGATGGGGCCCTATTAATCTACAAGGTTAATATAAGCAAATCTTGGTGGGAGAAACAGATCATGTTGTATGAACCCATGTGTGTGTGAAGAACTCCGCTACGATGTGAAATGATCCCAAGTACAACTGTCTCCCACTTCTTACCAGGACACAGGAAGGCAGTTTACACTCTTCCAGTTACTAATTTATTTACATTAAAAACAGCCTGATATATTTTCAACATTTACAAAATAGATTGCTTTTACACTGAAACCACATATTCTCATCTCCAAGTGAAATTTATGACAGGTTATAAACCACTGAAAAATGAGATAGTTTGTGATAAGGATACAAATCTACAGTCTAGTAGCCCCTTATAGATTGACAATAAAAA
Source organism: Cacajao melanocephalus (assembly GCA_963573385.1). NCBI lineage: Eukaryota > Metazoa > Chordata > Mammalia > Primates > Pitheciidae > Cacajao > Cacajao melanocephalus. The sequence continues at coordinate 11,829 of CAUYLG010009436.1, forward strand.
TGTCAGATTTGTATATTCTTCAGTTCCTGAGCATGATATTTAAAGCAAATCTTACCTTTAAAGAGTGCAGACTTTAAAAAAAGAAATTTTAAAAACTGTATTTGCATTCCTCTCATCTTTTTTCCTTTTTCTTTTGTTCTTTGCTATTTTAAACAAGACCCCAACTTAAATCTTCCAGCTCTAACTTGCAAACTGTAAGCCTCCAAGCTCTAAGTCATTTAAAAATTATTCATATTACTTTCTATACTTATGATTATGCCTCCTTTCTCATTTAATTTTAAGTCCACGTCTCCTAGCAATACTACTGGCATGGGGTCATGGCTCTGCCATCTAACCTATAAATAAAAGAACTGTAAGAGTGTTGATGAATTTAGGTGCATGTAACATTCCTATTGAGTGTTTATTTCTTGCTCAAATTAAACATCTGTTTCCATGGCCTCAAGTGGCTTGGTGCTTACACACATGCGGTCCTGTTTCCTTATGAAGGGGGCAAATACCTACCTCAGAGTGTCAAATTGGATAGTGGCCCTTGAGCACTTTCCTTGATATTGATGAGGCTCTTGGTGAACAGTAGTAAATGCAGCAGTGGGTAAATGTAGTATAGAAGGACTATCTCAATATCCTGCATGGGTGTGGGGTATCCTTTGATGTGACTTTGGTGCCCAGCTCTGTCTCACAGCCACGTGAAAGTGCTCACTTCGTTTCAAGAGCGTGAGGTCCTTGGAGGAAGGAGGTTCAATAAGTGCTTTTCAGATGATATCAAGTTTTACATCTTGCCATGCAGGGGTGGACTATTCAGACTGACGGCACACTCAAGGGTGCTATTTTGAATATTTTACGTTCATACAGTTTTCTATCCCAGTACTTTACTTCATAAAACCGTGAATGGACCATACTCTTGAGGTTGATTAATGTGGATTTTTCCTGCTTAAGTTCCCAAAGATAGTTAAATATCTTATGTATTATTTATATCCCTGGCATCGTTTTAAGTTCTTATTTTGGCTAGATTGATTTTACATGAGATACATGTAAACTACGCATACATCTTTTCTTTGAAGCTCTCTGTATGATCAATGCCAGTTACTCAGTCTGGAAATTCTCTTAGAATGAAACAATTATACTCTCTTGTTGATGCCATTGCTGTTCCCAGTCATCACTACCTCTTCCAGTAAAAGGACGTGTGCCCATATGGGTACATAGCATGTGACTTTCCTTGTCACATGACTTACCATATGACTTTCTATGTTTCCTATGGGTTTCTGAAGTTGGACTTGGTCACGTGACTTGCTGTGCTGACTACAAGTGAGCTAGTGGTCACAAGTGTGGTAGAAACCTGACAAGCCATTGTGTGTTTTGGCCAATTCTCTTATTCCTTCTCTCTGCCGTGAGAACAGCATGTCCCAAACAAAGACCGTTCCTTCAGCCAGAATGTTAAGTCACATAGAGAAGAACCGTAAAAACCTCAGCTTCCGGCATTTGACAAGGCTAAGAAATAAACAGTTGTTAAAGGCCACTAAAGTTTTAAGGTTATTTTTCTTGTAGCAGAGATGACTAATATCCTATTAACATTTATTTTTAAAAAGGATAATTAGATTTTTCAGTACATAGAGATACAAAGAAGAAAAAACTAAACAAAAGACTCATTATTCCCAACACAGATGACCTTTGTTAATGTGTACATGCAGTTTAGAAAATTCAGGCTAAACAGAAAAAGTGTGTTTTCAATTTTCAACTTAATTATGATATGGTAATGTGTTCCCTTTAAAATTGTCTTTCTTTAAATAGTTTATGTGACAGTTATGTATCATTAGAAAATTTTCTTCTGTGTGGTTTTTTTTTTTTTTTGAGACTGAGTTTCGCTTTTTTTACCCTGGCTGGAGTGCAGTGGCACAAACTCGGTTCACCGCAACCTCTGCCTCCCGGGTTCAAGCAATTCTCCTGCCTCAGCCTCCTGAGCAGCTGGGACCACAGGTGTGCGCCACCATGCCCAGCCAATTTTTGTATTTTTAGTAGAGACGGGGTTTCACCATGTTGACCGGGATGGTCTCGATCTCTTGACTTCGTGATCCACCCTCCTCGGCCTCCCAAAGTTCTGGGATTGTAGGCATGAGCCACCGCACCCGGCCTTCTGTGTTTTTATGTACAGTTTACCTGACTTTCTTGTGGGCAACTAATATTTGAAAGAAATGATGACAAATGAATATTTTATTTGTATTTATTATTTACTTTTCAAAACCAAGTATGTATACTATTGATGTTCATAATATCTATATTAGGAATACACTTTACAAAAAGTTGAGGCATTACTTTGATACTGTTTTGATTTATTTCCTATAAAGTAAAATAAATTTCCATTCCACCATAAAGAAAATGTCTTTCTTCTCTTTTTGTTTTGTTTTGACAAATAATCATTTGAGAATTTGGAATTGGCCTCACATTTTATTCCAAAAGATGGATATCTTCAGAGAAATTTCAGTACAATTCCAAACCTAACTCTTACATACACATTTTTGGGATAGATTCGCAAAATAGTGCCAACAAAAAGTTTTTCCTTTTATTGCTCTATTCTTTGATATTTTTTTCCATTCTTTATATTTTGTTTGATAAAGCATATTTAATTAGTGAGAATCCATTTCATTTTACTTATTCATGTGTGCAAGATATTATCTTTGTATCTCTTTTGCCATAGAACAGTTGAGAAGAAACCAGTGTGGGTGTTGATAAACAGGAAGATTAAACACTTTCTGAGAACTGGAGATAGTGCATTTGAAAGTTGGACCTGGTTTTCAAGCATTCTACATTTGAAAGATATATTATATCTACATGTATGATATATATAAAATATATGTATGTGTATTACATGCATATATATACATTAATTTTTATATGTATATATTATGTTATATATGGGAATTACACATACATACATGAATGTATATGTAAACATACATAAACATGTTTATTGAGCAGCTGCTACGTAAGGCATAGTTTAGAGCCTAGTGTGCCTTTTATATTCATAATAAATATAAATGAGGAGAACTTGAAAAGTTAAATATAAATGGAGAGGACTTGAAGAATAAAAATACATATCCTATTTTCTTGAGCTATGATCATTCCAGATCTTGTATTCATTTCAACCTTCATCATAACTGACAGGAGAAGCTTCCCAGGTGGATTATTATACTTTAAAGGCACTTGGTACATTTTTCATTGATTATGTCCAGTTTTGTATATGTGCATTATCACTCCAAAATCATTAAAACTTTTTTTTTTTTGAGATGGAGTGTTGCTCTGTCACCAGAGCTGGAATGCAGTTGCATAATCTTGTCTCACTGCAACCTCTGCCTCCCAGTTCAAGCAATTCTCCTGCCTCAGCCTCCTGAGTAGCTGAGACTACAGGTGTGTGCCACCAAACCCGGCTAATTTTTTTTTTTGTATTTTAGTAGAGACAGGGTTTCACCATGTTGGCTAGGATGGTCTCGATTTCCTGACCTTGTGATCTACCTGCCTCGGCCTCCCAAAGTGCTGGGATTACCGGTGTGAGCCACCGCGCCCAGCCCATTAAAACATTTTTAAGGAAAAGAGCTGTGTCTTATTCATCTATATGTATACATTTCTTAGCATAGTGCCTGGCTTTTGGTGGGGTTCAATTAACAATACCTGGTATTATGACATTGTGGCATATCATTACATCTAGGCCAATTAGCAGTACAAAGAAACCCCTTCAGAGGGGCCAACAGTCTTTTGATGAAAATATTTGAAGATGTTCAAATATGCTTTTAATATTTGAGGATAAAATGATTGGATTTATTCTATGTTATTTTGGAGAGTAAAACAAAAAACAGAGATTTCAGCCCAGTATAAAAGAGTTTTCTAAAACATAAGCTTTTCAAATTGCTCTTCACTGGGCATGCCAATGCAAAGATATCAGACAGTGGATTCCTGTACTGTGTGGCAGGTTGCATACTAAATGGATTCCTGTTCTAAGTTCCTTTTATAGTTTCTTCTATTTTGCTTTGTTCTTTTCTATCTCAATAGATTATATATTTATTGAGTCCAAGGATCATGTTTTACATCTTTTGGTATCACTAGGCTCTAAACTCTGCCTTATGTAGCAGCTGCTCAATACATATTTGTGGAATATAATAATAGGAGGCTACTCAGAGATAAGGCAACATTAGGAATGGTGCCCAGCTCATTTTTTATTGGACCGGGAAGAGTGTGGCCATCAGAAGGAACAAACATATGGTAGTTTATTTCAAAGGGGAGGGCCACAAGAGGTGGCAAGAAGTAGGGATGCAGATTTAGAGAGGAGAAGATGGTGGGATTAATTTTGAACTTATTGAGATTGCTTTGCCAAGAGAAGATAGACAATAGACAGTTGTGTAAGTGGTCTGATACTTGGGAAGGAATGCTGAGTTGAAATCTACAATTTGGTAGACCTGGAGTCTAATTTTGGCTCCAACGCTGACAACCCTGTGTCTTTAGAGAAGGCATTTAAATACTTCAGGTCTCAATCCTTATCTGTAAAACAATAATAAATAATTTTGATTAATTGTTAGAGTTGCTATGGAGATATTCTCATAGTGCCTACCAAATAGTAATTATCAATTAATATGTGTTTATTATTGTAATAATTTTTATTATTAGTTTTTATTTTAGTGAAATTCATTTCAATAAGGTGAGTGCTGAGGTCATATTTTAATAAAGATTGTTGACTAGTCCTTCTAAAATACTGAGAAATAAAGAGATAAGATTGTAAGTAGATGCAAGGAAAGAAAAAATGTATATATAAGAATAATGAATATCATTTTAATGCTGAGGAGAAAGAGCCAGGAGAGAGGGAAAAAGTTGAAAATAAGAAGGAACTAAGGGATCATGGTCTACTGAATGAAGGAATAGGTGAATGAGGGGACAGGTACCAAAGTACATCTGGAGGGATGGGTTCTGACTAGAAGAAAAGGTGTCATTCTTTGGAGATGTGTGGGTGTTGAGAGCTGGGGCATAAGGAGTAAGGAGGTAAAGATACTTACCTTATAATGTCTTTAATAATTGAAAATAAACTAATTATCAGAATACCAAAGTCAGAGAATATTTATTACTTTATGTAGGGAATTCTGCACTCTTTATTTATTTATTTAAAATTTATTTATTTAACTTTAGGTGCATACTATATCTGGCATTTCTCCCCATGTTATCTCTCCTCACCCTCCCCTCCTTCCCCACCCCCAGCTGTCTCTCCCCTACCCTCCCCAACTGCCCCCAGTGTGTGATGCTCCTCTCCCTGAGTGCATGTGTTCTCGTTGTTCAACACCCACCTATAAGTGAGAACATATGGTGCTTGGCTTTCTGTTCTTGTGTCGGTTTGCTGAGAATGATGGTTTCTAGATTCATCCAAGTCCCTGCAAAGGACATGAACTCATCATTTTTTATGGCTGCATAGTATTCCATGGTGTATATGTACCACATTTCTTTTTTTGTCCAGTCTATCATTGATGGGCATTTGGGTTGGTTCCAGGTCTTTGCTATTGTACACAGGGCTGCAATGAACATACATGTGCATGTGTCTTTATAGTAGAACAGAATGGGAAAAAATTTTTGCAATCTACCCATCTGACAAAGCGTTTTTCTTTCTGGGAAGATTTAAAATTACCAGTTAATTTTTTTTCCCCTTGTTTTTGGTCTGTTGAGATTTTTCTATATCTGCTAGAGTCAGCTTTGATAATTTGTATCTTCCTAGGAATTTTGTCTTTTTCATCTCAAGTGAGCTAACTTATTATTATAAATTTGTTTGTAATTGTTTTATAAGTATTTTGAGTATGATTTATAGTAGTATCCCACTTTCTTTTCTTTCTTTCTTTTTTTTTTTTTTTTTTTTGAGACAGAGTCTCATTCTGTTGCCCAGGCTGGAGTGCAGTGGCACCATCTTGGCTCACTGCAACCTCCGTCTCTCAGGTTCAAGTGATTCTCATGACTTGGCCTTCCAAGTAGCTGGGACTGCAGGCATGTGCCACCACAACCTAGCTGATTTTTGTATTTTTTAGTAGAGATGGGGTTTCACCATGTTGGCCCAGGTTGGCCTCGAACTCCTGACCTGAAGTGATCTGCCTGCCTCAGCCTCCCAAAGTGTTGGGATTACAGGCATGAGCCACTCCTGGCCAGCCTCTTCTTTCATTCTTAGTTTTGGTGATTTATGTCACCTTTTTTTTTATTAGTCTAGCTAAGGGTTTATGTATTTTGTCGATCTTTCCAAATAACTAACTTTCCGTTTTATTGCATTTCTATGTTGTGTTTCTGTTTTTTGCTTCATTGACTTCTGCTTTGATGTTTATCATTTATTTCCTTCTGCTTACTTTGGGTTTGATTAGCTTTGCCTTCTTTTCTTTATGAGGTTGAAGCTTAGTTGATTGATTTTAAAATACTTTTACATTTATGTATTTAATAGTTTTTCTTTTTTGTGTTTTTTCTTTTTTTTCCCACTCACCCTCCCTGCATTTCTAATATAAACATTTAAAGGTATACAGTTTTTTAAAGCATATCTTTAAGTATATCTCATCAATTTTGATATACTGTATTTTTATTTCCATTCAAGATACAGTTATCTCTCTGTATCTGGAGGTTCTGCATGTGGATTCAATCAACCATGGGTCAAGAATATTCAGGAAGGCAACCCCCTAAAAATGAAAGAATAATACAAATACAAAAATACAGTATAATAACTACTTACATAACATTCATATTGTATTAGGTATTATAAGTAATCTAGGGATGATTTAAATTATGTGGGAGAATATTAATAGGTTATATGTAGATACTACACAATTTTTTATAAGGGTCTTGAATCCTCAGATTTTGGTATTCGGGGTAGGAGAATGTCTTGGAACCAATCCCCCTTGGATACTGAGGGACAACGGTATTTTGTAATATTTCTTATTTGATTCATGGGTTATTTAGAAGCATGTTACTTGTTCCTGTTGTTAATCTATAATGCAATCGTTTGTGATTGGAGAATATACTTTGTATGATTGCATTGCTTTTACATTTATTGAGATACACTTTATGTCTTTGGATGTGGACATTATTAGAGAATGTTCCTTGTGTTCTTGGAAAGTGTGTGCATTGTGCTGTTGTTGGATGGAATGTTCTCTAAATGTCAGTTAGATAAAAGTAATTGATAACATTGTCCGGTCTTCTGTATGCTGACTTATTTTCTCTGTAGTTCTATAAATTCTTGAGACAGGATTATTAAAATCTCCAAGTGTAAGTTGAACTGTGTATTTCTTTTTTTTTAGTTGTGACATTTTGGCTTCATGTATTTTGGTGCACTGTTAGTTGCATATAGTTTATAATTGTTCTGCCTTACTGAGGTACTGATTCATTAAAAAGTGTTCTTTTTTAGCTTTTAAAAAATATTTCTTGTCTTAATGTCAGTTGTCTCTGTTGTAAATATAGACATATGCACTATTTACGTGGTATATTTTCTGTTCTTATACTTTCATGCTTTTTGTGTTTTTGTATCTCAGATCTGTCTCTTGTAGGCTGTATATAGTTGGGTTTTGCTTTTGTATCTGGCTTGCTAATTCCTGCCTTTTGATTGGAGTATTTAGTTGATTCTCATTTGATGTAATTATTGATATGACTGAATTTATGTCCACCATTTTGATATTTGTTTTCTGTATTTCTCAAGTCTTTTTTGTTCTCCTTTACCATTTTTTAAATTAAACCAACACTTTTTGTTGTATTATTTTATTTTCCTCATTGCTTTTTTAAAACTATATTATTTCAGTTACTTGTTTAATAGTTGCTTTTTGGATTATTTATCTTGCCTTATATTCTACTTAAGAATAAAACTAAATTAATTTTGTTAAAATAGAACAACTTTGTACCAAAGTTCCATGTCCTCTTCCCCTGGTGTTACTATTTTCACATACCTTACATATATATATATGTCATAAACAATGCAGTCTTATGATTATTTTATACAGTCCTATATTTTTAAAAGATCTAGGAGAATAAAAGAGAAAATATATTTATTACATTTCGTGTGTGTGTGTGTGTATCAACAGTTTGTTTCTTTTTACAATTTATTTTTTTACTTTTTAAAAATTTATTATACTTTAAGTTCTGGGATACATGAGGGAAGCAGTATGTAAAACTGGCTATGCATGCTGTATGAGTTTGTGTTGAACAATGAGAACACTTGGGCACAGGGAGGGGAACATAACACAGAGGTATTTTGGGGGGCGCGGGGGCTAGGGGTGAGACAGCTGGGGGCAGAGAGGTTCAGGAGGGATAACACTGGGAGAAATGGCTGATGTAGGTGATGGTGGGGGATGGAGACAGCAAACCACCATGGCATGTGTGTACCTATGCAACAATCCTGCGGGATTTACATATGTACCCCAGAACTTAAAGTACAATAAAAATTAAAAAAAAAAGTAGAAGGATGCTCCTTGTCTCGTCATTTCAGTATGTAGATTTTCACTTAAACTTTCTGTTTTTCAATATATTATCTCACCTCCAATTTGCCTTCTGTCTTGAATGCAGGTCTTTTTGTTCAGCCCCTCTAGGGTATAATCTCTTTACCTTCTGCGGGAGGGGTTGATTTGGAGACTTGCTGTTTTTTAAGGCTTTCCCAGTCTGGCTATTTTTATCCTCAACCTTTATCCCTTCCTTTATAAGTGAATATTCAGTTTCTGAGCTTTTATGGAACTTTGCTAGTAGAATTACCTTCCTTATTGTTTCCCTCTGAAAGCTTAGATCTCAGTTTTCTTGGGATTGCTTCTTAGTTTTAGAAATATTGATGTCCATTTTTTTGTGATTATTTCCTCTTCTACTTTACTTGTTTTTATGAGTTTATGCCTTTTCTGTTCCTTTCTTGTGGTTTTAATTGAGTTTTTGGAAGGGAATAGAGATAAATACAGTTTTCAACATGCCATCTTTAAATGACAGTCTTTGAGCTAGTATTTAAACCCATTTCATAACTAATAATCTCTATTGTTTCCCAGACATTTAATTAGCAATATATTGAAGACTTAGTAGGCACTCTTAAAAAAAAAATATATATATATATTTAAATAACCCTTCTGACTATATAAGCCTATGTGTCCTAACTGTATTTTTGAATCTCATGAGATTTGTTTAAGCAGTTGAGTTTGTAATTTTTACTATCTTCTTACAGAGACAGGGAAGAACGATTGGCAGCACTCACTGCTGCTCAACAAGAAGCTATGGAAGAGTTACAGAAAAAAATTCAGCTCAAGGTAAGGATATTACATATTTTTAATTTGCAATTTTAGAGCTTACAGTGGAGCATGAGATCAACATTTTATAGAACAAAAATGGAATTAATTTATGTTCTTAATATTTGCACAACAGAGCTTATATGATTTGGATATGACCATTTCTAATTTAATATCTGGAAACTAAGTTTACTTTGACATGGTAGAGCCATTGAGGAAAAAAAATTAAAGGAAGTTTAACATTTCCTGTTTTCACTAAGCAATTTATTAATGACTTGAAGGCATTAATGGTAGCCTTCTTATATTGATAGGTTTTAATCACTCAAAAATTAAAAGATGTTTTTTATAATTTGCTTCACTTGATTTCAGTGCTTATGAATTGCATAATTGTGCTTGGGAGGTTATGATAAACTGATATTTTCTAGAAAATTTTTAGCATTACTACAACCCGTAGGGAATCTCTAATAGTATGAATTTTTTATATTAGATCACAGTTATTTACATGCTGGCTCCTCACAGGGAGGAGCCTAAAAGCCTTCTACCTAAAAGCCTTAAGGTAGAAGACCGTATTTTACTATTTGTATAGTCCTAGAAATTTATCATTCATTTAAATTTATTGTAGCAAGTATTTATTGAGCCTTGTGGTAGGCAGGAGAATGCAGAGATAAGTTAAGGCATGGCTCTGAATTTTAAGAAACTCTTCATTTAGTTGAGATTCAGATGCTAAGTACATAACCTCCACACAGATAGAGGCATACATGAAATGCTGTGGAAACACAGAAGAGGGTACTTAAAACATGAGGAGTGTCAGAGGTCAGGGAAGTGATTTTAAAGAACAGTTCCTGAGCTAGATCTTGAAAGGAGGATGAGTAAAATGGATAGGTAGGTGAGATGCCATCCTAGCTATATGAAGTAGATGAGCATAAAGACAAAGGTCTGAAATAGTGTTTTTTCACCCAGGATTGTCACTGGAGGTATAAAAATGGAGTAGGTTTATAATTTTTGTCATGATGTGGATAGGCATGTGATTTACCTATAGGTTAATATTTCCCATGGTGGGTTCCAGGAAGTGGTTCTCAAAAATACGTTGTTGGCAAATAATTTGTAAGGTGATGCTTACTAAAAGCTAGGTGTATTGAGTCATGATCACAGTGACATACTGGAGACTCTGTAAAGTTCTGTGTTAAAAACCTGTTTAGCTTTAGCTTACTGTTTTCCAAATTTATTTGACCATGGAAGCGTTCTGCAGAACACCTATTAATATCTCCTGGAGCACACTTAAATAAACATTACTGTTCCTGTGGGTGATATTAAAGGGCTTTGTGTAAAGCTTTGTCTTCAGTGTATAGGTTGACATAGAAATGACACTCTCTTATTATTTTTGAAGTTTTAATGGAAATGTTATTTTTCTGAGTTCTCACCATACTTTGAATAATTTTTGAAATTCTTGCACTTTGACTTCATCTACAGCATGATGAAAGTATTCGAAGGCACATGGAACAGATTGAACAAAGAAAAGAAAAAGCTGCTGAGCTAAGCAGTGGGCGACATGCAAATACTGATTATGCCCCTAAACTGACCCCATATGAAAGAAAGAAACAGTGTTCTCTCTGCAATGTCCTGGTAGGTTATTATCAATATTATAATGATATAATTTACTACTATAAAGTTTATGAAACCATGGAAATTTATTCTTCCAGTCTTTTAAAACTCATGCTAAGGCAGGCCGGCTGTAAGAAGAATAAAAGACCGTATTCTTCCAGTCTTTTAAAACTCATGCTAAGGCAGCTCATGGCTGTAATCTCAGCATTTTGGGAGACCTAGGTGGGCAGATCATTTGAGGCCAGTAGTTTGAAACCA